>NEWO01000094.1:652843-676260 GCA_003013225.1 Phalaenopsis aphrodite
GACGCGTCGGCGCGGTCCATTTTGTTCTCCAGGGTCGTCCGAACGACTTCGTTGGCAATTGGGTCGAAAATACGTCAAATTGAAATTCCTTTAAAATTATCGCTCGTGATTGATTGTTCCAACAATTGATTCGAATTTGATCAATCGTGAAGCTTTTTGCGGGTGTAGGTGACGTGAGTTTCTATAATTGTGTGCATCGACGCGTGAATTGCGGTATTCGTGTATCGTGAGTGTGCACAAACGACACGAAGGATTTCTTAAGGCTTTAGATCCTATGGGTACTCGACTTGAGTTTCGTCACGGTGGTTTTGATTGACTCAACCAAACGTCGAGGATTTAAAACCGACCACATGAAACTACAAGGAGTGAAGATGTAGCTCGAATTTCTAGTTAGTGTGAGTTCCAGACTAGTCCTTTAAGAGAGTCGGTAGGAAACCCTAAGGCTAGATCCTAGGCTCTAAGAAGAGTAAGAGACCTCACAAAAATTGAGGTAAACAAATGGACTCCTAATATGTGTGGTGTGCAGTACAAGCATGCCGCGTCTATTGGCATTGACCGAAGTGATTAATAGAACCACCCTAAAGGACGTGAAAATATCAATATCAAGAGTTGAATTTGAGTTAAGTAAAGTTGGATTTCTGTTGGGGATTAACAAGTGTTTTTTTCAAATTGTGATTGTGAATTTGAGCTTTCAAAATTGCATGTCGATTTGATCTGATAGAAACCATTGCGGTAGGAAGGAATCTTAAAGCAACGCGGAATTAGATGTCAGAATTCTTATCCTCTAAAGTCTAATATGAACCATTGCGATAGAGGAATATCTAAAGCAATGCGGAATTGGATGTCAGAATCCTCATCTCCTAAAATTTAATATGAACCATTGCGATAGAGGAATGTCTGAAGCAATGGGGTATCAGATGCTGTGATCCTCAAACTCTAAAATATAGTGTGAACCATTGCGATAAATGAATGTCTGAAGCAATGTGGTATCGAATGCTATGATCCCCAACCTTTAAAATATAGTACGAACCATTGCGATAGAGGAATGTCTAAAGCAATGCAGTATCAGATGATGTGATTCTCAATTTCTAAAATATAGTGCGAACCATTGCGATAGAGGTAAGTCTAAAACAATGCGGTATCAGATGCTGTGATCCTTAACCTCTAAAATATATTGCAAATCATTGTCATAGAGGAAAGTCTAAAGCAATGTGGTATCGGATGTTGTTATCCTTAACCTCTAAAATAAAGTGCGAACCATTGCGATATAGGAATGTCTAAAGCAATGCGGTATCAGATATTGCGATCCTCAACCTCTAAAATAAACTGCGAACCATTGCAATAGAGGAACGTCTAAAGCAATGCGATATCGAACATTGTGATCCTCAACCTCTAAAATATCATATGAACCATTGCAATATGATGAACTCCTAAAGCAATGCGGTACCATATCAAATAAACCGCCATCACTCATACAAACGTGGAAACAAACAATGAAGAGTGGTTCTACGTAGATGGAACCAGCTAGCCTTTTCGACACGAGAAAGATGACCAAAGTCCCTGTGAAAGGAAACTTCGAGCTGAGAGAAGTGACGCTGGTGATATGTCGAGAAAACTCAACCTGACTAGTTCAAAATTGAAATTCACAATCTTGATTTTGATTTTGGTTTTGTTCAATGTGATCTATTTTGTGAGTTTTTATTTATTTGAAAATTTTGTTTTTGGACCCAGTTCCAGACACGTGACATTGGTGCTTCTAAGAACAATATCTTTGTCTTTGAAACATCGCGACGCACGGTGCTTCTTAAGATATTGTCGAGTGATCGGAAGCATGTAAAAAAAATAACCCATCCTTTAAGATACTATGAGAATTGTATTCTTTCAAGTACAAATAAAGATGTGCTATTTGAAAGGATATCGCGGTTCGAGAGGTTTCGACTCGGTGGCTCTGCTATCGTTGGTATTTTTTTCATCACCACTTATATAAATTGTTCATGTTGTCTCAAAGGAACGCTTTGGTGTTCTCGAATAGAAGTCATAGTTGAAGTTCCTGTATTGAATTTGCAATTGAATTTTTTGGGTCATGTAACTCGTTCCTAAGTATAATATTAAAAGAATATGCTTTAGAGGTTTCTTTTTTTTATTTTCTTCTTAATGTGCATTTTGAGGCATTATAACTCATTCGAAAGTTAGGATCTAGTCAGAGTTCTTAAAGTGAAGGACATGATCATTAGAACATCAATTTCATTTGTCCCTTAAGTCGTAATTTTGTCAAAACGCCAAAATACCAGAAATTTGTTACATTGAATGGACTTTTCTTGATTGTGCTTCTGATGGGCTTTGCACATACAACAATAACTAGTCCAAAAAGAAAATTATTCTTCATTTAATATCAAATTGTCTACAGAATTTCGAACGTACTCCGAACTATGGTGGGACGGGACCCCACTGCCCGTTGTCCTGCTGATGTCCCTTCTCAAGAACTGGAGCAATTGGATCGACCGAAATTATATTGGTGGAACCTCTTTCAGTTTCTTTCAAATATTTTTCGGGATTGTTAGGTTTCTCTTTATGAAATTTTTTTCGAGCCACACTTTGAGGCTGAAGCAGTCCTTTATGGTATGTCTAACTAGTCTGTGGTATGGGCAAAACTAGGGGTGATCCTTCTTATCGGTCTCATTTGGCTTTTAAGAGGTCTCATCTGGTTTTTTTGGTTATGGCAGTCTGAATTCGGGCTTTTTGACCAAATCCTGGAATATTTCTTCGATTGCTTCTTTCTTGAATGAATATTTCTTGTTTAGACGTTCTCTGATTGTAAGAGGTAATTTGCTGGCTGCATGCTGAGACAGTTGTTGAGTTTGCTGTTGAAGACATTGATAGTTCTGTTAAGGCCGCTTCAACTTTATCTGCAATGATCGTTTCCCCTTATCAAACATTATTATTGTCCCAAGCTTTTCTTCAAGCACTTTCACTAAATTTGGCTTTTCAATTTTCATCTGTGGTAATCGTAATTGTTCTTGAATCGTAGCTATAACAATCGTCAGCTCTTCTATCTTCTTCTCCATTCGGTTGATTCGCAGATCATGTTGTTGAATGACTATTTGTAATTCATCCACGGTGTTCTCCTCGATGGGAAATAGAGCGTTGCGTGAAGATGATGTAGCCCCAACTTCAACAATATTGATTTCCGCGAACTCAACCATGTAATCTGTTGGGTTGTAATCATCATCGTTGGCATTGTTCCTTTGTTCTTCGGCTAACTGTGTGACATCGACTCTAAGTCTTTCTAGAGCGGCCTCAATCGATTTTGCTTTAGTTATATTTAGGTAATTCTGATGCGTAACTCTTTTTGGGTTAGGCTTTGTCTTAGCTACAGTAGCGGCTGTCGGAATGTCAGATTCATAATCCTTTTTAGGAGAGTGACCCCTCCGCCACTTCTCCTTTGTTGCCGACGCTCCAAGGCAGGATATCCCGTTGGTGACATCAGCCCGTTGGATAGAAGTGTGGTCCCTGGTATGCGGACCAGATGCTCTGTCAAGCAAGTCCTTATCCTTATCCGAGGTCAGAGTCATACTGTTCAGACTCCGTTTAAAGTTTTTATTGGCGAATTGGACCAAGCTGTACTCCATTCATCCTCAAGTGCATGGGGGTCAGTCGGAACCATTCAATCAGTCGAAATCATATTAATGGAATCTCTTTCAGGTTCTCTTAAATATTCTTTCAGGATTGTTATGTTTTCATTCCTGAAGTTCTTCTCAAGGCAATATTTAAAACTGAAGCACTCCACTATGGGGTCTCTGGTGCATCTGTGATATGAGCAATATCTCAGATGTCATTTTCTGTTGACCTCGTCTAGTCTCTTTGGTTCGTGCAACCTGAATTCGGGGTTTTTGATCAGATTGCAGAATATCTTTTTCACAGCTTCATCTTTGAAAGAGTATGTCCTGTCTGATCGATCAACCAAGGTTGGGAGTTGTTTTTTGTCTTTCTGATAAAACCTTTGTCGATATATTTGTTGATTATGTTGTTGATAGCTCCGCCGTTTCGCTGACGAGTTTGTCGAGGTCGTCCAACCTGTAATTGCAACGGTCGTTTGCCTTTGTCAATTATTGCCACTATTCCAGACTTCTTCGCAGTTGTATTCACTGGCTTTGGTTTCTCAATCTTTTCTAGAAACCCTCATTGATTTGTTACTTCCTGAAGATTTCGGGCATTGCTAAGTAGTTTTTTGAATGTCTTTATTGTAAATTTTTTGAGAAGGAATGCAATCGGCCCAAGAATAATTTTTAATAGGATTTCAACTGCATGCTGCTTCTGGAGCCGTGGTTCACATCTCATACTTAAATTTCTCCATCGCAGAATATAGTCCACCAGAGTTTCATTCGGCTTCTGTTTCTCCACCACGAGATCACCAATGGTGATATGGTGCTGAGCTCTAGCGAACTGCTTGACAAAAAGGTTTTCCATTTCTACTAACGTTTTTACTGAACCATTAGGCAGCTCGGCATACCAGTTGAAAGCGACTCCCGAAAGGCTTCTAATGAACTGGCGGAACAACAAAGCATCGTTACCCCTCGCACTGCAGCAACTTGCTTGAAAGTTTGCAACATGTTGTCGGTGGTTTCCGGTACCATCGAAAGTCTTGAACTAAGGTGGTATAAAACCCAATGGGATATTAGACAACATCAAACTCTTCAGGGTCCTTCAGAACTGATGCCCCTCATTTGGATTGAGCCAGGGCTTCTTTCACCTACTGTTCTACCATTTGTTTGATCTCCATTTCAGGTTTGGACTTTGGCTGCCATCTTTTTTTGGTTGCTCCTTTTTGTTAACAGAAGTGAGCTCTTTACCTTCGTTTGCGCCGTGAACAATCTCTAGCTGATTTGCTCATAGAGGTATTATTATCTGCGAAGAGTGTATCTGCCCTTGAATCGTGGCCATAGTGACTGTCACCTCTTATATTCTCCTTTTCATGTGGTCAATCTATTCATCCTTCTGCTGGATGATCCATTGGAATGTTTCAGTGGCATTTTCCTCAATCGGTGGCCGGTTTTCCCATAAAGATGATGATGCTCTGGTCTCAACAACCTGAACTTCTACAAAATTTTCTTCCATATAGCTTATCAAATCTTCCTCATCATCAAATTCATTTCTTTCTTCAAATAATTGTTTAATATTTGCCCTTAATTTCTCCAAAATTGCCTCAATTGATCTTCCTTTAACAATTGCGAGGTCAATTGAGGACAACTGGTAGATGACCTCTTTTAAAGAAGGCTCTTAAGCAGGAAAGACCTCTTCAGGCTTGGAACTTTCCTTAATTTCCTCAGCTTTGGTACTCTCTGCAACTATCGATCCAGTGGCTTTTGGTCGCCACACCATCTTTTTTGATGATGATACTCTAGGGTTGGGTGGCCCATTATCAGTATCAACAAGACGGTGAGTGGTGTGTCCCCTAACACGCGGACCAGATATGTCCGTGGGCAACTTCTTTCCTTCTCTTGGCTCCTTTGCCTAAGAAAGAACCTCCTCTCCTGTAACTGGGAGAGCTATCCTCGGCCCAAGTCAAAACTTGGCTGATACTCATCCCATGGGCCTCTGGGAAGTAGTGGCAGTAATGGTAGTAGCAATGACGGAAGTGGGCGAACGGACTCCCATACGTTGCTTGACGGGAATTTTGGGTATTGGTGGAACACTGGTGGTAGGAACGACTGGATTGGGACGATCATACAATTGAAGCTTATAGGAGGTTCGCTGGGGCAAACCTTCCTTCTTCTTTGTAACCTTATTTACGGTTCGCATGTTAGATTCATCATTTCTCAAAATCTGAGCCTTCATCTGGTGTGACACGACACACCCTATCCTCTTCAAAATGTCAGCAACAGAACGGTTCTCCTTCCTTGCTAGTTGCTCGAACACGACTCGTACTCAGGCTAGCGGTGTAGTGCTCACCTTCCTCCTTTGATCCTGATAGTGGAAGGGTTGGGTGGTGTAGCGGCAATCATGGAGACATTTTGTTTGCTGAGGGCGACAAACAAAGGATGAAACCTACTCAACCTCAACAAGGGCAAGATCTCGGGTAGTTTAGCCTCCTCCTCCGCAACGGAAGTATCGACAGGAACAACAAACTCAACAACGTTTACCCTCCCGACCTTGGCTACGTTTCTGTTTTTGCTTCTTCTCTGTGTCCGAGTCAAAGGCACAAATTTCGAACTGGACCAAATTTTAAAGACAAAGGGATCAGAGCAAAAGGTACTCTCCTTGGCAACGGGCTCACTAACAACTTGCACACTTTTTCCTTTTGTTGCAGCGGGAGCAATAGTGGGTGCAAAGACAGTCAGACCAACAGGGGTAACAACAGTGTTCCCGGGTGCTGCCTCAACGGTCCTAGCAGTGAACTTTACAACAACGACAAAACTGTTCTTGACTAACACCCTCTTTAGTGGGGGAACTCTTCAGAAGACCTCAAGTCAAACTTGACAGCAGACTCAACAGCTCTGTCCGTTTCAGGTTTTAGCACGGTGACGGTACCGCTACCGAACTTGACTCTGGTATTATCGAACCCTTACCCAAATTTTAATAACCGTGACATCAGGCAACTCATCTTTCTTAACGTTGAAGTCCATTCCAACGGTGAAAGAGAAGATCAGCTTGAGTGTGAACATTTTCTCTTTAGGTAAAAAAAAAATTCAGTGTATTAACATCATTCCATGCTTCACGATAATGATTGCAAGATGAATATCAAAGCTTAACGAGCATATCTGACAAACTGGGTATTTCTCTTTGAAACTTATTCAAACGATTATTATTATTATTATTAATTATTTGAATTTTATTTTGTTTCATTTAAGAGGAAAAGAATTTGAAAATGATAGATTTCAAATCGTTTTAAAGAGTAAAATACAACGAATATGAAATATAGGACTCAGTCCTAAAACTCGAGAGGTGATCCTACACTAAACTCACTTCGGTAATCCACAACACATATTGGGGGTCCAACCCACTTTAGACCCATTATTAAGATCTGGGGATTCCAGAACCTCTCTGTTTAAGGGTGATTAAACAGATGACTCCAGAATCCAAAAAGAGTCGGTTATACCCGCTCAATGAAGAAATGAGCGAGGTACGCCAACAGAAGAATGGTAGTCTGGCCACTAGGGACATGGACACGCTACTGATGTTTGAAAACAAAACCACATGATCAAAATGGAGAGAGGAACTAGTCCCCAGTGGAGTCGCCAAATTTGTCGGCCATTTATTTTGAAAATCATTTAAAATTAATTTAATATATATATGGTTATAATTTTAGAAAATAATATTTTAATTTTGAAAAGTGAGACCGAATGAATCTCACACATTTGGTAGTTTAGATGACTGAGCATGATACCCAAGTAATACACTATCCCGAAGGATATGCTTATAACTTGTTGATAGGTTTAGCCACCTAAAATAAAAGATTTGTGACTTACGTTTGGCCTGCAAAACACTTTTTTTAAGAGCCAACAAGTTCTCTTATTTAATATGAGAGGTTAAATAGGGTTTATATTAAGATGAGTTCTTAAGTTCTCTATAGAAACAAACCTTTATAGTTAATTACAGCTTAAATGACCGGAGTCGCTTAAGAAAACCCTCAACTAAGATCAGTAATTTTGTCTTCAAGATTTCAAAGTTTAGGTTTCCAAGGTTAATGTGAGGAAATCAATGGAGAGGGGCTCAAAATATCAACAGTTATTTTCAGGAGTCAATGGAGTGAAAGGTACCCGATAACTTCCCAACTATCCTATGATCAGACCTTAACTCTGAAGAGACGTCCTACACCTCGTTGTCATGGTCTCAATCACCGTTCTCCGTCCACTTTCTTCCATGGTCTGCTTCTTGGAAAAACTACTCTACATATCGATTATAGGTTCGGGGCTGTGTTGTGTATAAATATGTGGTTATTGGGTCAGTGACTCGCTATAGGGTATCTCCTAAACCGGGTGTCCTACTGTCCTCATCCTGGAAGGTCCCTTCAAGTCTGTGGAAGCAACATGAATAATGAAACAGAAACATACTATGAAACACGATAAACAATAAATAGTAGGATCGCAAACATGAACTGTATATATATGCAATAAAATGTGTAGTAAAGAAAGTGAAATGTTGTAAACATAAAACTAACATGTATAAAAGAAAGTTAAATAACTCTAAAACACAAACTTCACAAGCACCTAATCCGAGAAGTTTTGGTACAGTCTCCCCCAAGCTTCAAATTTTTGTAACCTCACAACCCTTCCCCAAGAGGGGTTTTTATAGGAGAGAAGGGGAAGAGAGGAAATACCACAGCTTACCGGAGGGTGAATCGAACGCAGGGATCGATCCAACAAAACAAAAACAACCTCTGCAAGAGTCGCATGGGTCGAAGGTATCAAGAGGGAACAAATGCACCAGAGTCAACTTACCACGAATGAGTCTCTCGCTTAGCGAGACAAAACAAAAGGCGCTTCAGGAAGAAAAAACTCGGGTAGAGAATGTCGAGAGAGAGAGAGAGGTAGTCAACTCCTCGTCACGTGAAGCGGGAAGCTGCGAGGGTTCCATTCGGGTCAAGGCATGGGGAGAAGGGGCCGAAAGCTTCACGAAGGAGAGGAACATCGGTTATTTTGCGAACGAGACAAAAGGGGCGGACAGGGCGTGCGTGAGTTAGGGATTTAGGAAAATAAACCCCTCCCCGTTTATCTTATATCATTATATGAATATGTATATATATATATATATATATATATATATATATATATATATATATATATATATATATATATATATATATATTACTAATATAAGATATTTAAATTTTTCCGATTCACGCACCTCTGCTCGTGCAAGGTCACATCAAAGTGGGTGTCCTCCCTAATGAAATTTGACATCTCGGACTCGCCGGCACGGTCTGTTATATCATCCGGAGTCGTCCGGACGACTTCGTGGACGGTGGGGTCGAAAACACGTCAAATTCAAATTCCTTTAAAACTATTGCTCGTGATCAATCGTTCCAATAATTGATTCGAGTTTAATCAATCGTGAAACTTTTTGCGTGTGCGGGTGACGTGAATTTCGATAATTGTGTGTATCGACACGTGAATTGCGGTATTCGTTTATCGTGAGTGTGTGCGGACGACACGAAGGCTTTAGATCCTATGGGTACTCGACTTGAGTTTCGTCACTTTGGTTTTAATCGACTCAACCAAATATCGAGGATTTAGAACCGGCCATATGAAAGTACAAGGAGTCAAGAAGTGGATCGAATTTCTAGTTGGTGTGAGTTCCAGACTAGTTTTCTAACCCTAAGACTAGATTCTAGACTTTAAGAAAAGTAAGATATCTCACCAAAAATGAGGTCAACACACCCGTCTTCTTAAGCATAATTCTCTCAAACCTTTTGAAAAAGTGTGTCGATAAAAAAACGCTTATTAGTTGAAGGCTTTTAAGTCCTAAGTCTTAATTGAAACAATACGACTGAGCTTCATTTCGAATTGAGTTATCCTAAGATCTCACACTGAGGGGTAATTAAATTATCTAACTTAGAGAAAACTATAGGTCCATAATTTTTAATATTTTTTGTTTAACCAGATATAATAATTCTCCTAGAAAAATAATAAGAGAAATGAAAAAAAAAGCAAAACAAAAGGAAAAAAATGAAAGAAAGAGAACGAAAAAAACACTCCAAAAAGAAGCTTGCTTGAAAAACAAAAGTGATTGAAGAAATATGCAAGAGAAGAAGCTTGAGGTTAAGTAGAATAGTACTTCAACTTATATGGTCTAGCTCACTTCCCTAACTCAGATAATTTAATCACATTCTTAATGGGTCATGGATCCTGTAAACCAAGAGAATACTAAGGGATATTTTTTTTTTTGGACAAAAGTTAAGTTTCCTAAAATCGCCTGGGATTAATGAAAGATTTGTAGTCACATTAAATTAGTTGAATTGAGAATAATTGTGCTAAGAATAAGATGATTAAGGAAAATTATGTGATTATAGATTCACAAAAATTCTCAATAAGGATGGTAATCACAAAAGCTTAACAGATTCTCTCCCCACATTATTGAAAAGCTAGGAAGCCACATAACATTAAGCCGAATTTGATTATCCAAAATTTGCGCTAAGTGATAGGATGACTTAAGAACAAGTAATATGTAGGTTTGGAGGATTTGATGTGAAGGAAATATGTGATAAATTGCTGACATGTTAACCATTTTTATTGCATATTTTATGATATCATGAAGCGCGAGAAATATATTTTTGTTATTTTATAAAAGTTACAGAATTTAAGCCATTTGGCAGCGAAAAGGAGATCATTTGGAGCAGAAAGGATAAAAAAGTTAGGCAAGCACACCTGCACAACGCACCTGTGTCCCACTCGCATATTGGTAGCGATTATGTGCCCATCACCAACGTACCTAATCCCACACAATTAAATTTCAGAAGGATTTTTCTTTCCACTGTGCTGCCATCTCTATAAATTTATCTCTTGGAAAGATGAGAAGCATCTTTGGACGGTTGGAGGATGGGGTTTGCTGTAGAGAGGAGTTTTCGTGAGTGCCCTAGAGGTTCCTCTCCTTCCTCCTTGACGGAGAAAGTATCTAAGGGAATTTTCTTTGTTTTGTTTGAGAAGATCTTGTATGAGAGAGAATTGCTGCTATTATGGAGAGGAAACCACTTTGATTCTTAGTTTTACTTTGGTATGCTGCTTGCATCAATGGTTTGAATGGAATTATTTTCATTGTTTCTTTATATGTCGAGTAGCTAAATCTCTCTTGTACTTCTGTGATGTAGGGATAATAGTTTGCTCTTGATTTTCCTTGCTTGTTTTGCCAACAACATTTTAAAGCTTTCATGTATTCAAGTTGTTGAGTTAACTTTCCAATCTTTTACTCTTGATCTGATTAATTGTGATGTTAAAACTTTTTCCGAACTATGACTCATGCTCGTTGCTTAGTAGAACGAATAGGTTAATCACAAACACATAGTGGAATAGGCTTATTCTCATTAGGGTTTTGCAACCTAGATAGGGGATCTCTGGAGTCTTGGAAAACTTTGTATGGTTACATGCCCTGTAACTATAGAATGAACATCACTCTTCTTTTGACCTAGGCATAGCTAAGGAGAAAACTTTTATCTGTGGTTTACAACTATCGCACCGGAGAACACTTAAGAAAACCACAAATTTATACTATACTTGAGTCACAAATGCACGAGCCTCATTCTTCTTTAAGAATACTAAGAATCTTGCTTTAAGTTTTTGAGATCTTGCTCTTGTTTTCTATTTTGTAGCTTAGATTTATAGGATTTTTTTCTGTGCTTGTGATCACGCTAAGTTAGGTTCCTGAAGTTAGTAACCTAGAGATCCATCTTTCAGAATCGTTTTTAGCTCATGGGATCGATACACATACTCGAAAATCACATATTGCTTGACACGTATTTTGGCATGTTTGGAAACTTCACATGAACTTTTTCACCTCGTGACTATAGATTTTTTTTGGCCATCTCTCGCCATATTGAATCCGGTGGTATTGTAACAGCTAATCACAATACTGTACCATCACTTATGGCAAGGTCTATGCAGGAAGCTCTCACAACAAACTCCTAGGGTTGGGTTTGTCGAAGCTTCTGACTCGTAATATGGCGTCCGATCGACTAAATTGAAGACGGAAAAAATGTTTGTACTTGTCCAATAAATCAATATTGTATGCATTGTCATTCCAAAACACATTCTAATAGAATAGATATCCGTTCTCTTTTAGCATAACTTGAGCTAGCACTCTAGATAGATCAGTATTCTCACAAATCAGGTTTTGAGTTATCACATTTGTAAATTGCTTCTCATACTTTTTGTGCCTCGCTAGACGTATCTGGTAAATAAGTATGTATGGAGAAATCAACTTTGGGATAAAATATATAGCAGACTAGGAAATTCTCACTAGCAACTACTCAGGAGAGACATCTTCTCTGATAAGACTTGGATCATATTATAAAAATTTCTTCCTCACCAAGCTTTTAAGACAATTTCTAAAGTTGCGGTTCATCTCTCTTGTCCGACCATGTATCGGTAGCTACACTTTTGAACTGAAGTTATTATCTGAATAACTCCATATAGTCTTCCAGAAGTAGCTCACAAGCTTCTAATTTCTAACATGTGGGATCTCTTTCAGTATGAACTACTTGAGAAGTCGACTATATATCGTAACAGTTTGAATTTCTTTTATTTGTGGTTGCTCTATGTTTAGTATCACTTCTTTAAACTCATGGCTTTTTTTTGGACATCCAATGACAGTCCTACCGATCCTCCTCTTAACTTTTGTAAAAAAATAGTTCGAGGCACCATAATCTCATATTCTGCATGAATGCCCATTACCTTTGACTCACTCCCTTCTAAAATAACTATGAATTCAGCTTTAGTCACTCTCATTGGGTCAGCTAGATTCAATGGTGTGTGTTCCTCGTCGATTGTAAATTGAGAATTGTTTTTGAAATCTTCATCTTCTCTTGGATCACTGTTTATCTCTTCAACTCTTCCCTAATCAGTGAAAGTGATTATTCTTCTGATTGTGCAATTTGATTCAACACGCCCAAATCCGTGACACTTGAAACACGCTCTAGCTGTGATAGATTTGAGGTTATTGATTGGTTTCACCCGTTTTCCACTCGGAATTAGTTTCTCTGGTGGGGTCGGCTTAGATATTCCCCTCGTTATACTCGGGATGTATCTTAATATGGTCTTCCGGTGCTGTTTCTCTACTTTTGAAGCTTGGTTATGCACATCCTATTTTTAATTAACTTGTAGGTACTGGTAGTGGTTCTTCATCTTGAGGATTGAATGGAAATTGTGCGACTCCTTTGGATGGTCTTCTCTCGAAGATGACAACCCTATATTGCAGTTCGAGGGTTTCTCGATGCATATCCTCCCTAGAATTCTTCTGGACTCCTCTTTCTGGATTTCTCATAAACGACATCATGTCCTTTCCTCCTTATTAGAGTTCTAACTAGTGTCTCCTCAATGACCACTAGGCTTTGTATAGGTGGAAGGAGGTGTAAGAGTGATTTAGGGTGGGAAAATAATTTTTTTTGTTTTGATTTGAAAATAAGTAACGGGAAGGATTTTTGTGTGGAGGTGGGGTTGAGCATTAGTGGATGCTATGATGCAAAATGATACCAGAGTTAGCCTAACCAGCTACGAGAAATGTAATTTATTGCTAAAATTAAAATAGGGGTCACAACACATGTGAACATAAATAGGAAATAAGAAAGATAACAGAACAAACACCAAACTAGCGCTTAGAATGATGGTGGTGGTAAGGTAGCGGTAGGTCGACTGCGGGTAGGGGTAATAGGGGCCATAATGGATTGTGGGGGACAACAAACATGGGGAGTTTATTGGCGGTGAGGGCAATAGAATGAAGGGGAATGTTGGGCAATGGGATGGTAGCAAATGGGCAGCTAACCTGTCGTAAGGGATGAAGGTTGCTGACAAGCTGACGAATGGATTGTGGCACAACAGGAAGGTTGGTGGCAAGGGGGATTAGCAGGAGACAGTCTGCTTATGGGCGACAAGGAGACGATAGGGGGATATGGGGTTGGCGTCATGAAGAGAAGCATAGTGATAATTATGGAGGATAAAAATGTTGAGAATAATCATCACCTCGGACGAGATATAACTGGAGCACCACTCATCCTCGGATACTACCCTTGAAGGGAATAATGGACGCCGACGAATGTCCTAAACAAAATTCATGACAATATTGAATTACAAACTCTAAGACAACATATATGTAGGAAAAGACTAAAAAAAGAAGGATAATAGGAAATAAAGTATGAAAAAGGAAAATAAGATTGTTTCAGCTCGTCTCCCATCTTCCGCGATGGTGAATCTCACGGTATTGTAGCAGCTAGTCGCGAGATTGTAACAGCTAGTCATGATACTATAGCACCACTCGCGAAAACGTCTTTGCGGTAAGTTCCTGCGTCAGGTTGTGTGCTATGTGAGAGGAAGAATAGAGAATGTCCAAGTGAGAGTGTGCTGAGAAAGTGGTTCATGTTGCTTGAGAGTGGGATGGGGCTACAGGTACGTGCAGTCGAGATGAGCAGATCGTAAGTAGGTACTATGTATAGGCAGGGGACAGGGATGAGAGTAGTTGCTTGGGATGGATTAGGAAGCTGCCTCCAGGAAAGGAATGAATGGAGGCAAGTGAGGGGGGCTGTGAGATTTAGAGTGCAAAATCTGGGAAGGAGGGGGCAGAATGGTCTATTTGGGGGGTGGCGTAGAAAATGGAATAAATGTTATTTTGTTTGATTTTTTTCTTTTGTAGAATGGAATGAGGACTAATAGTAGGTACGATAGATGTGGGATGCTATGAATATTTTATTTCTGTATATGTGTGTGTGTGTGTGTCAGTACCTAAAAGCCACCAACATGCGTAAAAGTGCTAGAGACGTAAGGTGCAAAATCCCACTTTAGTCCTTCAACTGCCTCTAGTTCTCGGAAGGGAGTCAGCTAACAAATTGGTAAGGTGCATACAATTACTCGAAGTGACCAAAGTATCATCCATCAGATTTTTGAGCTCAAGTATGTCTCCATTCTTCTTCTTTTCCTGGATGTGTAGACCTGTCATTCCTCATCCGAGGATTGACTCATCTGATCAATGAATTGGTCCAAAGGTGGTCGTACAGGTGCAGAACGTTGCACATCATGATCTCCCTGAGTCTGAGTAGCATTGACATCTTTCTAGACCTGATGAGGCTGTAGTGAAGCAGCATAAGTATTTTCACCTGCAATATCAGTGATAGGTTCTAGGGCAAGACAGAGTTTGAAGAATTTCCCTCGCCTCTAGGAAAGGAGGTTTCAAAGACGGGGGAGCTACAACATTGTGTGTAGGCTGAATGATTGATATATTGCCTGCAGGAATAGTGACGTCTTCAGGTGTATTCTTTTGATGATCGATAGTATCCATACCTTAGAGTTGATCAGGAGTTGGAATCACTGCCTCTAGTGTAATTTTTTGCTTTTTTGATCTGAGGTGGGATGTAGATGATGACATTGAAAACTGGAGTGGTTGAACATACGGCAGTTCGAACAATACGAAAGAAAATACTCAATCTCTACGTTCTGTTAATATCCATGATGATGTGTGCTCAATGAAATTTCCTCAGAAGCGGAAGAAGTAATGTCTCTTTCAACAAGTACTCTGACTTCAGATGGAGAAGAAAGATTAAAAGTAGGAATGCCCGTCTTGCATGTCTTACCATAAGCTAAAGTGATAGGATACAACACTTTTTGAGAAACATAATGAAATTTAAGATCAGGAAAGCGAATCCAAACTAGAATGATTGGTGGTTCTGTGAGTGGGTCAAAATCCACAAATCCACAAACCATTTCAGAATCTTCATTGCTCTGTTATAAAATCAGATTATCCTTCTAGCAAATAAGTGTGCGTAATCTTCTTCATTATTAATTTGAATAAGAATGTGTTTTCCTTCTAATAGTCCAATTTTTTACTCTCCAATAAGGTGCATAAGTTCAAATTCCTTGCGAATAAGCTTCATTTTAGGATGACAATGTAAAAATTTCTCAACCAAATTCAAACGACAGGAGGAAGCAAGTTGGATACCTTCAGCTTCTGTAAAAATGATGCAGGCTTCCCATTCTTCCTACCAGGATGTGCTCCGCCCACTTAAACGAAGGAGGGAAAGAGCATGATTTAGGTGTAACTGAGGCATGGACACCCGCAAGTGCGGTTACATACGATCTGTCTGAAGCCATCCGGTGTAGCGTTAAGAAGACATGGGAAAAATTGTGTCGACCAAAGCTGAAAAAGTGAGCATGCGGGACAAGTTTAAATCGCGAGTTGTACCCACGAGACAGGAAGCTGCAGAACTCGCGAGAAGACGAGCCGCAGAGCCGAGAACTCCCGAGCCGGGAAAGCTCGTGTGACGAGAAGACGAGAGACAGGCCACGCCACAGAGCAAAATTCGCGAGACCGGGAGACGAAACAGAATCGAGCGCGAAGACGCTGGAGAAGAAGCAGTGAGACCGTAACAGTTGCTAGGGTTCACCATGAGGCGAAACCCTTGTAGAGCCGAGCGGGAAGGAAGAGAACGCCATTATATATATATATATATATATATATATATATATATATATATATATATATATATATATATATATTAAAAGCCCAAAGAGGCTAATATATTAAGTAGAAATAAAAATACAGATACAAAGTGTGGGAGGGCCCAAACATGGCTCTCTGCCCATGTCGACGAGGAAAAGGTTGGGGGTTTGTTTGGTTTGGGGGAGTTGCCCGTAAGAAGCCGTCGATCACCGGAATTGAAATCCCGTCGCCCGCCTCGGAAGGACATATAGATTTAAGTTTAAAAATCAAGTATGAAAATCAAACTGACCCCATATTTTTCATAGTTTAAATGAAAGAACGTTTTACCTCAAATCCTGTATATATCCCGAGGGATAAACACAAGAGTTGAGGATGAGGCTCGATCAGATGAACTAAGATATATATGACGTCCGTTTGGTCTGCGAAATCGTTTTATTTGCCGACAAATTCCCCTATTTAATATAAAAAATTAAATATGGTTTATTTTAAGCTGGGTTCAGAAAAGCTTCCTATAAGGGCAAACCCCCATAGTTAATTACATCTTAAATGACCGAAATCACTTAAGAATACTCTCGATAAAAATCAGGAAAAATTATCTTCAAGGACTTCAAAAGGATAAGACTTTTCAACGAAATTGGACCAAAAGGTGTGCAAAAAGGAATGGTTCAAACTTGGAACATTTATTACAGGATCCAAAGGAACAAGAACTAGGGGATGCCATAGATCCAGAGGAGATCCTCGGTGGCTTCTCAGTCTACCCTATGGTTTGGCTTCAGTTTCGAGGAGGAATATTCAAATGTTTCATCTTGCCAATTTTATTTAATTAAGGCTTACATTCATGTGAAACAATCATACAAATAGTCTGGAAGATGTGAGGATTTAAATCGTAACGAACGACAGCCTCAGAATCCTAAAACGAGTTAGAGTTTAGATCGTACAGCAGAGTCATACGAATACCTAACGAAAAGGTTGAGGATTTATGTTGCGCTAGGCGAACAACCTCGAAATCCTATGGATTGTTACTTTAAATTCTAGGAAAGGAATGATTTAGCTGGGAAAGACATGTTCTGCTGTTGAAGATGGTCGTGCTGCCCACCGCGCTAACTCCAAACTCCTTGTCGTGACGAGTTTAAGATTTTTAGGGTGTCCAGTTATGATGTCAAATCAAACGACCCTATGGTGATAGTCCTCTAAACATCTTATATGGAAAGGAGGCATGCTTAAGGCTATGTAATATAAAATGTGCAGTATAGGGCAAACAGTAGAAAACACAATAAAAGAAACAGTGTACATGCCATACATGACAATAACATGTATAGTAAAAGGAACAGTATAACATGCTTTACAGAGTGGTGGCAAGTACAGTAAAAGGAACAGTATAACATGCTTTACAGAACAATAGCAGGTAGAAACAAAAATAATATGACATGCTGTACAGGGCAGTAACAGGTATAAACATGAATAAAATAACATTTTGTAAATGTAAAACGAACCTGTACGCCCGTGGGATCCACTGTTTCTTAAATATAGCAAGCCGAAATGTATTGCAAAAAGCGATGTCTGGAAGAAATGCCCTCCGGGAAATCTAAAGAAAAGTGTAACGACGACTCATGACCGAAAACTCGAGAAAATCAATGAGAAAAGACTTCAAAAATCTCGGAGAAATCTTGAAGAAAAGGAAAAGAAATACAAGTGCTCTGTCCAAAGCTTCGATAAAACAAAAGGGTCAGGTAAGGGGGACCGCAAGCACTTATGTAGGGCTAGACTCAGATATATGTATATGTACTCGAGGGTCCACGAAGGCTACTCGGTCACCCGAATGTATAGAACCCGCCACTCATCTAGAAGTGTGTCCTGAACCTCACCTAGAGGGCTACTTCCCAGCCTAAACAGATATTCGTCAGGTGGACAATCAATTTTAAAATGTATTTTTAGAAATTTATGTTTTTGACATGCACAAATTTTAAACATGCAAAGAAGGGTTATCAATTTTTGTTTCGTATGAAAGTATGTTTTTAGTTGAAAAATGTTTATCAAAACTTATTATATATATATATATATATATTAGAAATTTTCATTGTCCACGAGTCTATTACATTGTCGGGCGTGAGATTGCCAATCATCTGAGGAGGTTCGAGCTAACTCACGCTAGACTTATGTCGGTGAGGATATCATATCATATTGTTCATCAAATGTCTGGATCTTGATGTTATAGAATATGTCATATTTCTGCTCTATCTTCGGTGTGCCTTTATCATCAACACCTTACGCCCCAAAACAAACTACTTGCGACCTTGCTTGATGGTTTCACGTATAGCAAAAGACTATACGCGGACACTTATGCATCAGACATAAGCTTCGAAAACCGAACCAAGAAGCAAGCAAAGAAAAGAACAAAAATGGGGTGAGAGAGAGGAGATACTGCTACATCTAAAACACCTAAAAGGAGACTGAGTCAGCTCTCAAAAACTGCTATCGAAAATACCTGGAAAAGTAGGGTCCGATGTCTTTCCTAACAAACGTAAAAAAAAAAAAATGCCACTTCGCGCTGATTTTGCAAACCCCAAAGACGTAGGCTTAATCAAATCAACCAAATGCTCTCCCCAAATAAAACTTGCAAATCTTCCAAAAATCCCAAAGTTGATATCAAAATATTCCAACTTCCGAATTAATCCATAGCCTCAAATATCAAATAAACATAAAATCTACTCATAAAACCAAATACATGCTCACGACCGGGGTTATTATAAAGAGATGAACAGTAGGTAAGGCTCTCGGCCAGGGCAACAAAAAGGAAAGGGGGAGCTATTAAAGCTCATGGCTAAAGAAACCCAAGGCCAAAAGAGGCTCTCGGCAAAAGGCAGCAAGGGATGGCTGCTAAATCCCATGACTAAAGGCAACCCAAGGCACAAGTAAGGCTCACGGCTAAGGCAACCAAAAGAACCACCAGTGACTACTATATTCCTTCGGCATACATAAGAGGATAAATGAGATAATTGTAATTTTTTTTTGGGGATGACAAACTTGATTCATCAATAATATTCAAGCCATTCAAGCCCAACGAGAAAGATCGAATCATACCAAACAAACTCCAATAAGTCTCGCGAGTAGGGACTGTAAGAGGAGCAAATCTCAATGGTGAGCTCACGGGCAGGACCAAAGGAGAAGGCTAACTCAACCACATCACAAACCCATGGCTAGGGACCAAGTAAACATCAAACTGCAGTTTTATAAACTTCCAAAACCGTAGGAGTTAAGGCCAATGGAAATCAGAACCCAAACCACCCCTCGGGTAGGCGCAGGACAAGGCAAAACCGAGCCACAATCAGAGCCAAACCGAGCCACAGCTAAGGCTCGAACCCAGGCCACAACAAGGACTAGAAAACATCTCTATGCCTTCAAGACATCAAAATATAGGATGACCATATGTCTCAAACAAGAACAGCTATGGAAATCCAAATTCAAAATAAACTTTTCCACAATATGTATAATTAAGCTAAAGGACATTCATAAGATGCCAAAACCGAGCCCAACAGGGGCCAAAGCAAATGAAACTGAACCCTCCCACAACTATAGAGCAGGGATAGGAATAAACACCAGAAACGGGCTCTCGGATAGGAGCTAAAGCAAGCAAACCGAGCCCCCAAACATAGCCAAAAGCAAACCCGTCAGAGCTCATACGTGAAGTTTAAACAGTTAGTAGGATGTTCTAACCAAAACTAAAAACCCATCCTCAACAAAAATTAACATCCCATGCCTCTGCAATGAAAACCGAATGCCCACAAAGACCCAAAACCAAGCCATTCAAGGCCAAGACAAAGCCTGAGCATAGATTAAAATCCAATCTTTAGCAGAAATCAAAATTCCAGTCACTTCAAGATAAAACCGAACCATTCAAAGCCAAGGGACAGCTCACGAGCTTTTGAAATATCAAGATATAGAGCCAATATATGCCTTAAGCAAGAACAATAACATAGATAGTATATTTAGGCTCCTAACTTGAGTATTCCAAACATGAAACAACTTTCAGCAGGTATTTAAACAAAAGGATGTTTCACGAAGAGCTAGACCAAGCCCTCAAAACAGGTTGCAGAGCTTTCCAAATTAAATAAATTTTTTATAGCATGCATTTCGAGTAAGGGAAAGCCACAGGAAGCCAAAACCGAGCCCCAAACATGCATTGAAGGCCAAATAAACTCTCTAATATCTCATGCTAGATAAGAATGAATGAAAAGCTTCATAATACGTCCCAAAATACTTGCAAGAGGAGCTACCATTGTCTCAAGGCTATATTTCAACCTTCCTATTCATAGTAATTTAAATATGTCATAGTTTCATCTCAAGCAACTAGAGAAAAGAGAAATACTTATATCACGCCATATTGCCACAGTTAAGCAAGTAATCAAGTCCAATTCCTAAAACATGCTCACATTTTATTTTCTAGATGCTTGAATACCAAGTATTTCCAAAAATATAAGTGTAATATCATGCAAGCATGCTATACCATCCACTACACCAAGCTAGGGAGGCTCGGCAGAGAGTAGAGTCGAGTACAGGCAAGACACAGAGCAGGACCGAAAACAGGTAAAACACAGGGGGAGGGAGAAGTACCTCTTTGAAGCAAAAAGAAAGTAACACAAGAACTCTAAACACACTCCCCAACTTCAATTACTCCTCCAACAGCAAGAGGAAACCAATTCAAGCACCAGAAGATTAAAGAAGTGAGTGAGAAAGGAAAAGAGAAGAGTTTTCTCCCTTAAACAGATTTTTTTTTGCCTCTTTTTTTTTGGTCTCCCCAAATGGGGTAAATATATCTATCAGGGAGAAGAGTAGCTCGCTTAAACTCACCCACCGCAGACCAGAGGCAAGGGAAGCGGGAAGAAGGGCGACAATCAGCGCAGAGAGGAGCAATTATAAGAGATCGCGCATGGGAGGTTGCGGCTCGAGAGGCCGCGACATCATGAGAAAAGAGATAAGGATTTGCCGCAGGGGATGGGTCTCACAGACGCGTGCGCAAGAGGCGTCAACCGGCTCATGAAGGCTCGGGCCAGAGGCAAACTCCGAGGGTTTAACGGGAGAAAAAGAGAAATGGAGTTAAGTCAAGGATTTTTAATATAAGTTATTAATTATAATAATGATAATAAAATATTATTTATTATAATTAACACTTAAATAGGTATTTTCCCCAAGACGCGTCGTCGCAATGAAACGAATGTCCTTCTTAAGCAAAATCGACGTTCCGGACGCGTCGGCGCAGTCCGTTTCGTCATCCGTAGTCGTCTGAGCAACTTTGTCGACGATTGAGACCAAAACGCGTCGCAGTCCGAATCTTATCAAAATTTCAACCTGAATCTGATTAAACAGGACAACGAAGAGCGCAACGGCGCTAAATCAACTAGTAGAGTCTATCCTAAGGCTGTCAGTTCTATAGGAGTGCTCTCTGAGTTCCTTCGGAGTAGCCTTACCTGCTAGACAATAGCGGTTAAAACTACCACACGGAACGTCAAGTCAAGCGAAGAAAAGTCCAGAATTGCTAACGGGGAGGGCTCCTTCACTAGTTTTCTAGTAGGCGATAGAAAGGTCCTACGGCTAGATCTTAGGCTATTAAGGAGGGGAAAAACCACACCTTGACCGAAAGCGAGGTCAACAACCCACAAAAAAACCACAAGTGGTTTCAAAACTAGAAAAACAGAAAAATACATTAGATAGTTAAATAAAAAACCTAACAATGTTAAAATACATAGTATCAGGTGGCTTGAGAGCGACCCAATTTGGTCTTGCCTCTGCCTCTAGTTCTAGGAGAAGAGCAAGCTAGTAAGCTGGTAAGATGATTGTCATTGCCAGAAGTAACCAATGTGTCATCCAATATGTTCCAGAGCTGGAGTCTTCCTCCATTCTGCTTCTTCCTCCTGGAATAGACCTGTCATTCCTCTTCCGAAGAATTAGTCTGATGGGGTGGTAGAGCTGAAGCAAAAGGAATATCAACCATAGTACCCACAATAGGTTCTAGCATATGTGAAGTATGAGTTTCCTCTACACCGGATACTCCCTGAAGAAGTGGAGCTGCGAGGCTCTCCTGATTGTAAGCAATAATCCATCAGTATTGTTTTCTATGGGGTTTGAAGGTGTCAACATCACATCCTTCGCAGTATCAGTAACAACAGTGTCATGAGGGGGGTCCTCAGGGGCAACATACACATGTCTGGTAATATCCTCTCCAAGTGGAACTAAAATGTCCAGAGCAGTGGGGTTATACCCATCCTTATTCACTTGAACCTTAGTGCTCGATGAGTCTCGAAGTTTTGCGTTTCCTCTGCTCGTGAAGCTTACTGTTCCCGCCGCAACAACTTTGCTGCAGCTTAACTCCGACAACTCTTCTTTCTCTGATGACGCCTTCTTGTTTGGTTGAGCCAGAAAAAGTCTCCTTTGCTCACGTGGTGGGTAACCCTCAGGTAGAGTCCGCAATGAGATTTTTCTCAAGTTATAAGGAATCTCGTGAGGGTAGATGATTGTACTTTTATTAAAAAGGGAAGCAGGAAAAAATGGAAAATATGCAATCTTTTTCTCAGAAACAAAAATTTTTATCATAACGGAAAAATTCAAGTTTGCTCTTATTGGAAAATTTCAGTGGGGACACCCTCTTATGGAGATTATCAGAAAGAGTGTTGATGATCTTAAGCTAGTAGACAAGTAGAAAGTGAGACTCATGGATAAGAGACATGTGTTGATCAAACTAACAGTGGTTGAAGACTACACCAAATTTTTCTCCAAGAAGTATCTTAATATCGAAGGCAAATCAATGAAGTTACTCAAGTGGTCTCTTAATTTCGACCCAAATCATGAAACTCCCACTGTACCGGTATGATTTAGTTTACCTGGTCTCAAGCTGCATTTTTTTCACCATAAGGTTTTTTACTCTATTGGGACCATCCTTGGGGATCCTTTGAAACTAGATCTGCCTACTTTCAACCTGACCAGACCCTCGGTGGCCAGAATACTTGTAGAAAGGGATATTACTTTACCAGATGTTACTGAAGTCTGGCTGGGCACAACCCATAATAGTTATTGGCAATAAATTTTCATGGAACACAAACCCCCATATTGTACCCACAGTAAAATGTTTGGTCATATCTTTGCTAAATGCCAAAAATTTCATTCTAATTTGAAATCTAAGGGTCAAGTGAATAAGGATGGGTTTAACCCCACTGTTGTGGACATTTTAGTTCCACATGAGGATGATACTATCCAGACAGGAGGTGTTTGTTGCACCTGAGAACCCCCCC
>NEWO01000094.1:688036-719023 GCA_003013225.1 Phalaenopsis aphrodite
TTAGTGACAGAGTTGTAACTGTGGGTGATCAAATTATTAAAAGGTGTGAACACTTTAGATATCTCAGGTCTATTGTTCAAAGTGTCGATGATATAGATGAGGACGTTATTAGTAGAATTCAAGTTGCCTAGTTGAAGTGGAGGAATGCTTCGGGGCTATTGTGTCATAGATTAGTACCGCTTAGACTGAAAGAAAAAATTTATAAGAATGGTGGTGAGATCTGCAATGCTCTATGGCACTAATAGTTGGCTTTTAAAAGAGAAGCATAAAACTAAGTGTTGCCGAGATGAGAATGCTTAGGTGGTTGAGTGGCTTTACTCTTAGAGACTAAATGAAAAACGAATATATACGTGATAGGGCTAGGGTATCTTTAATGGCGGACAAAGTTAGAGAGGTCCGTCTTAGATGGTTGGTCACATTAAACATCGACCATCTGATGATCCGATTAGGAGAGTAGATGTTTTAGTATCTACTTATATTAAGAAAGACAGTTAGATCTAGAAAAACTTTGACATATTTTTAAAAAAATGATCTTAATTTATTAGAATTAAGTGAGAATTTGACACTTCGGAGGCTGTATCCAAAGACAAGAAGGTGCTCCAGCTGTAACTGGCCTGTGGTAGTGACCATCTCCAAGGGTCTTGGTAGTGCTCTAGCTGTAACTTGACCCTCGACGAGACATTTATCTTTCCTCAGCCCCCTCCCCATGCAGTCCAGCAGTCGTCAGCGTGCTTCCCTCCCTCCGACCCAACTTCAGTAGACCGCCAATCTATCTCCACACCTTTCCACAGACTGCCAACTTACTGTTCCCCTTTGGCTCACCTCCAGCATCCTGCCAGTCGACCACTACGCCTTCCAACAGTCGTCAACTTGATGCTCCCCCTTCCATACAGTCAAACCTGTTGTCCCTTCTCCTATTTCTCTACCAACTGCCTTGTTCCCTCTCTCTTGAAACATTGCATTTAGCATTAAATAGAGTAGAAAATACAAAAGAGCACAAAAAAAAATCCTCACGACCGTGCAAAAGAGGCCTCATCTTTGCAGAGGATATCAAAAAGATCCGACAATTCAGGGAGCAAATCAAAAGAAAAACTACACAAAAGAGCCTCTTGAGCACAAAAGTGTGCAGCTCGATTAATTGAGGGTGTAGAAAATTTAATTTAGGGTTATTGATTTTGAGATTCATCAAAGGGAATTTAGAGTTAGGTTAAATTTGGCTATGACTTGGTGGTTGATAGGAGAAAAAATGTTTTTGGTGGAGGTGGCTTGGGTAGGGACGGATGCTAGAAAACTTTAGGATAGGACTAGGGTTGGGCTAGCTCTGATACCGAGTGATACCGGAGCTAACAATAACCACAACAGAAAAGTGAGATTATGATTATTCAATAAAAACAAGCGGTTACAAGATGATAATGAAAAGGAAATACAACAACATGTTCACAACACTAGCAATTGAAATTAGTTTTTATATCCCCGTTACACTAAATTTTCTTGAATAAATTTGTCACCATACATACTATTTTTTATATTTTTCGTGCAGGTTTGCATACCCAAGGAGATCTTTGTACCAAAATAATGCATATAAATTTAGATCAACAAAGCTTTATCAATAGTTTACTATATCTAAGATAGTAATTCCTTATAAAATTAAACATTTAATGATTCATGGTGAGACTACATAGCTCCCTGGGTATAAAACAAAAAATAGCTTGTCGGATGGAAGTAAGAAAAGAAAATGCCTTATGATAGTCCGGGTGTGTCTTCCAGGTTTTTTGCTCCATCGTTTGTTGCATTAAATGGATAATATTGGCATTATCCCCTTTAATGATTATCGCTCTGACTTCGAGCATCCTTGGTTGTAGCATATGTTTTGTCATCATTAAGGGTTCGAGTTCCTCCCATCCACTATCCCAATGGATGAACTGCTTTCCTTTAGCGCCAAGGGCCTTGCCCGTTTCATCCCACATAATGGCCGACACCGGCCAGCTGATTTTGAAGAAAGGCTCCATCGAGAACTGTAGTTGCCATAATAGTCGGTGTAGCATAAGAGCGCCTATGTTTCTTTGCATTTCTCCCCCTCCAACATTGGTGGACCATGTGACAGAAAATCCCGGCTAATGGAACATGTTCCTTGCGGGTAGTTGGAAGGTGTTGTATAGCAACAGCAAAAGAGTCAAAAATAAGAATTGAAAGCCCCATTTCCTCAAAAGATCTACTATGTTCTAACTAGGATTTGGCAACTACTTGTGTCCTGATTTTCTGCCACTGGGCAACCCCAAGGACATTGTCGATCTTCTCCCAGCCCATGGGAGGCAAGTCAGCTGCAAGTAGTTATGGAATCGAGAAGAAGATGTCAACAAAAGATATTTTCACTGCTGCCACCAACATCCTCACCTACTTCCATCACCCTTATTGGAGTCTGTTTTGTGTCTTTATGCTTGTATTTTTTTTTGTTGATGTAATTTCAATCGCAAGAGTCTTGTTTATACCCTTTTGAATTCAGTAATAATAATTATTTTTTTGTGATGGATTGAGTAGGGAATCAAAATAGGCAAGACGGACCAGCGGATTTTAGCTCCCGCGTCACTATTCATTTTCATTGGCTAAAGAAAATATTCTTGTTTCATGACACAAAAAATATTTTCTTTTCTTTATTTGTTTATGGTTGAAAGTTTTCTTGGTAGACAATTCTTTGCATACTTTCTCTTTTAAATTGGTTTGAATAATCACAACATTGTGATTGGGCATATTCTTTTGTGTTTCAAGAGTCAAGAGATGTATTTTTTACCACTATTTGTTTGAGGTTGAAATTTCTTGGTGTACTATTTGTTGCTTTAATTTGGGTTGTAAATGGTTTGGATAATCCGAGCATCAGTTGCTGGACACTTTCTTCTGTCCTTTCAAGGATTCATACTGGGAAGCTCTTTTAAGCATAGTGATTCAGAAAAAAATGCATTTGTAGTACATTATGGTAGGATTTTGTTTGAAAAGTGTAGATTTATATTGATCTGGTCGTTATTTGGTTCTCCCTTTTATCATTCATGCTTTTGACATTTACATACATTGAGTTGTTAACTTTTACAGGTTATTCAACGGGAGCCATGGGAACACATAAAGGATGAGGATATTAGAAAGGCTGCTGCATCTTTCCGTGGGGAGCTCTGGCAAGTACCCCCCATGTTTTCTGCCATTAAGGCGAGTAAATTGAACTTCTCCGTTTTTTATCTTCATAGAAACGTATTTCTGTTGATGTGTTTTTCTTTCTTGTGCGTATGTTTCTGTGTTTATTTTCATCTTAGTAGTTGATAGAAACACATAAATTGAACTTCTACATATAGTATTGTGCATCACATCTTAGTACTGCTATCCACTTTCATGACTGGCTAATTTTATCTTGAGAACCCCCATATTTTGTTTTAGGTGGGTGGCCAGAAGATGTACGATAAAGCAAGGAGAGGGGAGATGCTTGAGCTTTCGCCTAGGCGCGTAACAATCTTCGAGTTTGATATTGAGCGCAGTCTTGATGACAGGTTTGTATGATTGAGTATACATGCATAGATTTTCTTTTTTACTTTTTAAGGTCTACTTGTTAATTCCTTACTATGGCTTTAGGCACCGTTTATAAGTATAATAATATTTTCTTTTTAATTTTTCAATATTCACGTGTTATTTCTTTCCAGATAATTTGTTAAGTTGAAGACTCTTAAGGAATGTGATGCTTTTTTGTTCCTTTCCATTTTCACGTACAGTAGCAATAAAAATTTGCTACCAAGATAAGTTAGCTTTTTCTATGTTGATCAAATCAATAGAAAAACCCTGCAAAATATACTTTATTGTACTCCTTACTATAGTTTTATGCGCTGCTTATAGGTATAATCATTTTACCTTCTTTGCTTCTTTAATGCTTGCATGATATAATCCTCCCAGATAATTTGTTGAGTGGAATTCTTCTATGGCGTTCTTTTTTTTTTTCTTTTTATTTTGAAACATGGTAGCAATAAAATTTTATTATTCATCCTGCCGGCCTTTATTGAACTTTTATGATTCTTCGCTGCTTGGATTGATAATTTGGCTTCTTCTATGTTCTCTACCCTAAAATAATCTGCTTATTATTTATTCAATTTATTGATTTTCTTGTGTTATGTATACGAGTTTATGCTACAGTAGAATTTAAGCAAGCACCTAGAAATGATTTTTCTAAGGCCAACAACACTATTTTTTTCAATATCCAACCCGGGAGCTTGAAATATCAAGACAGGAATGATCGGTCAGACAGAGAGAGTACTATCTAAATATTTTCATTGCTAAAAGTTTCTTACATGTATAGAAGGCACCCAAATCATAAAAGAACCATTCTATATACAAAACGTTAATTACAAAATTCATTTTAATTTAAAATTTTTTCAACTGGCAGAAAATATAAAAGCTGATGAAATGTTATACCTATCTCTTTGTGCTCCTCGACGGATGTAAATAAAATCTCTAAGATCCATCTACTTTTTCCTGTAAAATTTTAACAATGGTGGTATGACTTGAACGACTCAATGGGTAAAATATCTTTAAATTACAATAAGTCATATTTTAAAATATTTTTATGCAATGAGACTAGATAGTAACACGAGAATACATAAATCAATTTCATTGTTTGTTTATTTATTTATTTTATATAAATCATCCTTCAATAGGAGCACTTTCTAAATGTGTATTAAAGATACACATTTCATAACTCTTTCCAAAACCCAGAAAAAAGATTGACAATTATTTCTATTTTGATTTTCATTTTTTTTACTGGAATGAATATGTTGCTTCCTTAGCATTATGGGAGTGACACATATTTAAATATTCATATGATATAACATATTTTATTATTATTTTTTATTTAACATTTTCTTTAATCAATTTCAACATCTAAAAAATACAACATTTACTTTTTAAAAGAAAGTATAGTGAAAAATATTTGCAATCAATTTCATAAATAAAAAGAACTATTGTAAAATACAAATATGTTTTCCCACATGCTTGGTCGGTTGGCCTTTCTCGCATGAATCTATTCTTATGTTTACCTATAATAAAATATTGGATTTGATTAGATTCTATTTTATTTTTAGCCTAAACATATTAGACACATTCGCTTGCAGTTTATTTGCTTAATTTGTTATTTGTTGTTTCATTTAAGTAACTAATAACACATCATTCTTAATATTAACTATTTCATCAATTTATTTTAATATATGAAATTATATATTACAATAAAATGAAAGAAATTTTATGATTTTTAATTTGGAAATCTTTCTAATTTTTTTTTTACATATTTGAGTTACGAATGAGCCTTAGAACTTAAGCTTAAGCTAATACACCTAACATTTATAAAAATTGGTATTTAGTATTGTACGTGGATTTCATACCTATAGCGTGCTCTTCCTCTTCTATTTTAGCTTTCTCGCCAATAGCCTAAACAATTTTCAATCAAAATTCAGAAATTTAAAGATTTGTTTTTTTTCCTCCATGAAATTTTATCTTAATTAGCTAGGAATGAATTTCTCTAGCCTAATGAAGAGGAAATAATTAGAAACACTAATATTAGGTTTTGGACTTCTTACATAAGCCGAAACACCCATTTGTTTCCTATGTTACCCTATGATACTAGACTTAATCCATACCACACCAGAAAAAAAACAAATAATATTACTAAAACAAATAAATAATTACAACCAACATACTTGAAAGGGGAAATACGATAACACGACACAAGCGAACACCACTAAAGTGCATCCCAAAGACGATTGAGGCCAGCTAGGTTTGTTTTTTAATGGAGGTGGCTTGTGTAGGGGCAGATACTAGGAAAACCTATGATAGGACTAGAGTTGGGCTAGCTTTGTACCTAAATGATATCAGAGTTAAACCAAATCACACCGGGAAAAAAGAAATAATATTACTAAAACAAATAAATAGTTACAATCAACACAATTGAAAGGACGACACAAGCAAACACCGTCGAAGTGTATCCCTAGTGTGGTGGAGGTTGGCTAGATGGATCAGATTGGCTGGCGGGGTGGTGACAACAAAGAAACAATGATGACAACGAGCGGGAGGTGCAAAAATGCAGGGATAACAAGTATGGTGGCTGTCCCGGATAATGGTTGCGAGGAGTTAGGGTGGATAGCGGCGGGACAACAGAAAAGAGGTGTTTCTTGGCTGTCCTGGGAGATAGCTGCATGGTGGGAGGTTTGGGACAGCAGGAACAAGGGGCAGTTTGGGCTGCAATTACGCTAGAAGGGAGAGGGAGGCAGCTGGGAGGATGGAGGCTATAAAAAAAAACAACACTTGGAATGTTGTTGCGGTCGTTTGCAGCGAGATGCGACGATCGTGAGAGATTTGGGAGGATGCGGAAGGGTTAGGAGGATGATAATCACCACCTCGGGGGAGAGATACATTCGGAGCATCACCCAATTCCTCAGATACAACCCTCGAAGGGGAAGACGGATGCCAACGGTTGTCCTGAGAGATATATGAAATCTGGAGG
This sequence comes from Phalaenopsis aphrodite, assembly GCA_003013225.1. Lineage (NCBI taxonomy): Eukaryota > Viridiplantae > Streptophyta > Magnoliopsida > Asparagales > Orchidaceae > Phalaenopsis > Phalaenopsis aphrodite. The sequence continues at coordinate 694,560 of NEWO01000094.1, forward strand.
TCAAAAAAACTGAACCTTAAGGCAGCAAACAACATATATATAATAAATTCTAATACACCTTAAGGTAGCAAACAACATATATATATAATAAATTCTAATATTTATAATTGGAAGAAATTAGAATAGGAATGAAATAGAATTAGGAAGGGATTATAAAAATACAATGAATAGAAAATGAAGGAATATAATTAGGAAAAAAAAGAGAAAGAGGCTAGGAATAGAAATAGGCAAGGAATCAAATAAGAAAAAGGGACCGTGGTACTTTAGTAGTTGTTATAGCAATTACAATATCGGAGTCTGTAAGCTCCCGCATGGCATCCAGGCGTTTCATCGAGCATCTCACTTGAGCTTCTCATATGTGGGAAGTATTGCTCGATTGGGGGTTGCTGCTCGGTCTCACCCTTGCTTGCACCTTTGGCCCCTCTCACGCGGCTCACATAGTCACCCAAGTCGCTTGGCCTGCCTATGCGAAGGAGTCACTCACACTTTCTCCCTTCAGTGTCATCTCTCTTTGTCTCGTTTGTGTGATTGTAGCAAACGCTGCACGGTATCCCTCTCTTTCATTTCGATCTTGACCACCCGCCCTTCCTCCTTAGCTCACTTTCTCTACCGCTACTACCTCGCCCTCTCTATCTCACTTGTTTGTTCGAACAAGAGGGATAAGCCCTCGGTTATAGCCGTGGGTGGCAAAAACTCGTTTGAAAGAGACCAGCTTCGCAGGTGTCATAACCTGATAATTAGAATTTTTTTCCCAACTTATCTTTAGTTAATTTAATTAATAGTTAAAAGATTATTATCAAAATTTTAAATATGATGTAATATATTTATTTGCATTTTTTAATCATTCTTCTTGAGGAAGTGATTTGGAGGTTACTGAGGGAATTTCTGGAATTTATGTAAATTGTTAGTAATGCAGCTTCTTATGTTCTTAACTTATGCTCTTGATTCTTTATTTTGTAGCATTTGATTGAAGCGAAAAGTAAGCATCGCATATTATTTTTCTAAACTTGAGGTGGTACCATGGCTTAGTAGGTGCAAATGAAATTACCAATGCAATCAAATGATAGATTATTACAGCTTTTCCATACAGCTTGTTGATGGATGACTCTGCACTTCTTGTCATCATAAGTTTTGGGGCAATATGGAAGCATGAATGTGACAACCGACCTAAATATCGTATCCTATGCATCAATTCTCCGTATACTCATCTTTGGCTATCCTGTCTTCCGTGATTCATGGACCAAGTGCTTGTTATAATTTGGAACTCTAGCATTCAGCTTATAAGTTTGTATCAACATTATCACAAACACATTTATTTTTTTCCACGATTGACTTAAACAAGCAGTTATTTAAATTAGCTTCATGGAAACAGAAATGTTTAAACCATCAATTCTCATCTGTTTTGATTACCGTTGGAACCCAGCACGATATGCTTTTTATTGCTGTATTTCAATATAATTAATCATTTGCATAATGTATGAACTGCAGACAAAATCTAGTATTTCGGGTCTCATGCTCTAAAGGAACCTACATCCGATCCCTCTGTGCAGATTTTGGAAAGGCTCTTGGCAGGTTTTTTCCTCTCCTAAAGTTAAATTTAACATTTTTTCGTGTTAGGTGTTACTCATCTGTATTGATTTATTTGTGAAGCTCAACTCAAGCTGTGCACTTGCAAGAGGATGAAAGAATCTTTATTTTTGTTATATGTAATTTGTTTAGTAGGCGCACACTTTGTTTATCCTAATTTAAGAAATAATGACTATAGACCCATATAACCTGCTATCTATTGTTTGCCTATCTTATTATGGCATTATCTATTATATATCCTCTTTAAAATTTCAGTAAAAGTGATGTATTATGGCCTATAGGATTTTGAGGGTGAAGACAACATATATGTGTATATATATATATATATATATATATATATAGAATGTCATCCTCAGACGAGAGCTCTGTTAGGGCTTCCTATGGCGATTTCGGTCGCAATTAATTCTACTGCTGCTCGAAGGAGAGGACCTTGCACCGTCAACTCTCGCTCTGTAGTCGGCATCTGCGTCGCCGTCACCGTCTCGAGTTTTCGTCGCAGTTCCCTCTCTCGCGCCTGCGTCGCGTGGTGCGTCTATGTCTTTTTCGACGCTGCGCCACCTGCTTCTGCGTTTGCGCCTGACAGTTGCGGTTTTTCTATTCGACGCTGCTTCCTTCTTCCGCTGCGACTGCGCCCGACAACTCTTCTCTTTGCCGACACTTTTTTGACTGTCAGCAACCTCGTTGTAGCTTAACGCCGACAACTCTCATTGTTCAGATGACGCTTCCTTCTTCTTTGGTTGAGCCGGACAAAGTCTATTTTGCCCACGTGGTGGGTAACCCTCAGATGGAGTCCGCGGTGATATTCCCCTCAAGCTATAAGGAATGTTGCGAGGGTACAGATGATTGCCCTTTTGTTAAGAAGGGACGTAGGAAATGTGGAAAAACAACAATCTTTTTCTCTTAATCCGAAATTTTTACAATGACGGAAAATTCAAGTTTACTCTTATTGGAAAATTTCAGTGGGGACACCCTCCTATGGATGTTATCAGAAAAAGTGTTGATCTTAAGCTAATAGACAAGTGAAAAGTGAGACTCATGGATGAGAGATGTGTTGATCCAACTAACTGTGGCTGAAGACTACACCAGAATGTTCTCCAAGAAATATCTTAAGATCGCAGGCAAATCAATGAAATTACTCAAGTGGTCTCCTGATTTCGACCCAAATTATAAAACTCCCACTGTACCGGTATGGTTTAGTTTTCCTGGTCTCAAGCTGCATTTTTTTCATCATCAGGTTCTCTACTCTATTGGGGTCATTCTTTGGGATCCTTTGAAGTTAGATCTGCCTACTTTCAACCTAACCAGACCCTCGGTGGCCAGAATACTCGTGCAAAAGGATGTCACTTTGCCTGATGTTACTGAAGTCTGGCTGGGCACAATCCATAATGGTTATTGGCAACAAATTGTCATGGAGAACAAACCCCTATATTGTACCCACTGTAAGATGTTTGGTCATGTCCTTGATAAATGCCACAAGTTTCATCCAATTTTGAAATATAAGGTTTAAGTGAATAAGGATGGGTCCAATTTTGAAATATAAGATTTAAGTAAACATGTGGGAAGGTGCATGTTTATAGTTCAATTATTTCGAGAATAATAACAATATTTATTTTTTATATTAGATATCTTGAGTCTATTGTCAAAGCAATGGTGATATAGATTTATTTCGAGTATTATTAAAAGGTGTGAACGATTTAGATATCTCAGGTATGTTGTTCAAAGCGATGGTGATATAGATGGGGATGTTAATAGTAGAATTCAAGTTGGTTGGTTGAAGCGGAGGAATGCTGCGGGCCCTTTGTGTGATAGAAAAGTACCACTTAGACTGAATAACTATTTGGTTCAGTGTATTTGGAGCTCCTCCATCAGAATGCCCTCCCCAGGTGGGGTTAGACCCATCCTGCCACGAAGATTGATATGCATAAATATTAAATTTAATTTAAAATGCCCGAAGCAAATAACGAAGATAAATATTTGCTTCGGGCATTCTGGTGGCAAGACAATTAGATGTGTTGTATTTATGAGCTCTTCCTAGATAAATAAGGAAGATTGATATGCATAAATATTAAATTTGTATTCTATCAATAACTTATTTGGTTCTCTTTAATTGAATTGATAAAAAAAAGTTTGTTGTAATTTCTTTTGCGGCAAGAAGATGAATATAGTTGAGCCAATGTTTTAAAAGCTAAGTTTTGCGGTCATGAGGAGATGGATTCATAATCATCCATAAAGCCAGTCCCTGCATAATTCCTTTAGAAGTCATAGAGTCGTGATCAGAAAAAGTATCACTCAATCCAATGAAGTTGGTGAATTCCAAATTAATTATTGATCTATTTTTAATATTCGAAAAATTATTCTTCAAGGATTTGTTCTCCATGTTTTATGTGAAAGTAACATGATTTGGAGCTTCACATAGTCAAGATAAGCTACACATTAATTAAGAATTGGGAAAAATTGAGAGTAGTGTGAAAATTGAATGTTATTTTGGATTTAGAGAGCGAGAGTAATGAAGGGGGATATTACTTATATTTCATCTTTGCACATGACTATCATATATATTTGTATTCATCATCTTTTCTTTGCTCGTATGTATATAGAATCCCTTTCTCCTTTGCCATTATTGAATCTTTCATCATAAATAAAATAAAGATAAGGCTTACGTATGTTAGCCACTCTCAGTGTAGTATATTGGCTCTCTAAAACTAATACAACAACAACAATAGGCTTTTATCCCGCTAAGTTCGATACTTGAATCCTTTTTGTCCATTGTGTCCTATTGAGTGTCATATTGTCATTTAATTCGAATAAATTAATATCATTTTTTCATACAATATGCCCAAGTTTTTTTAGGTTTACCTTTACTTAACATAAATCAAATCTACAACATCTATTCTTCTAACTGGGTCATCAAATAGTCAAAATTTAATATGATCAAACCATCTAAGGTGACTATATTTTTGTCTACCACTGGAGCTGCTCCGACTCTTTTACGAAGATATTTGTTTTGCATTTTGTCTCTAAGTGTGAAGCCACCATCCAGCTGAGCATTCTCATCTCTACAACACAACTTAATTTTATGCTTCTCTTTTACATGCCAACATTCTAGCCATAAAGCATTGCAAGTCTCACCACCATCTTATGAAATTTTCCTTTCAAGTCTAAGCGGTGTTTTTCTTTCACACTATAGGCTCGATGCATTCCTCCACTTCAACCATCCAACTTGAATTCTACTAATAACATCCTCATCTATATCACCATTACTTTGAATAATATCTGAAATGTTCAGTACTTAATGACTTGGTCACCCATAGGTACAACTTCGTCACTAAATCTACTACTACTAAAATTATATTCCATGTATTTGATTTTAGATTTACTCAACAACGGTCTTTAGACTCTAAAGTTTACCTACATAATTCTAATTTTTGTTGAACTCTCTTTTGCCTTATCCACAAAAATGATATATTATCAACAAAGATCATACACCAAGGTTCGTCCTCCTGTAAATTTCTCGTAAAAACATTCATAACTAAAGCAAGGAAAACAAAAAAGAGTTTAAAACCAATCCTTGATGTAATCCAACTGAAAAAGAAAAATGTCTAATCAATCGTCATTGTGTTAAAAAACAAGTAACAACTCTAGTACACATCTTTAATGACTTGAATATAAGCAATATCAACATCCTTTGTTCTAGAACTCTCCAAAGTATTTTCTTAGAACCTTATCATATGCTTTCCTTAAATCAACGAAAATTATATGTTGACCCTCCTTACTCTCTATACTTTTCCATCAAATCTTTTATTAAATGTTTATCTTCCATATTAGACTTGCTTGATGTGAATCAAAACTAATTTAAAAATTTTTCTATCATGTCGTAACCTATGTTCAATTATTCTCTCATAATTTTAATGTATGATACATTTATAATTCATCTATAATTCGCAGACACTTGTGTATTTCTTTTTTTTAATTGAAAAAAATATACTCTTTCTTCACTCATCAAACATCTTTTTAATTTTTAAAATAATATTAACTAAGTTTAGTATGTTAAGAAATTCTCAGACCTAAACATTCAACACTTCTTTTGAAGTACCGTCTTTATTTTTAAAATAATATCCAAGTTTTTGGAAACTAATAATATGATCTATTTAATTCCTCCATAATTTATCCAAGATTTTTCCATCTTTAATCAGATTATATTCGCGGTGCATGCTCCATATGTCACTAATAATCATTATTTGTTATCTTTTTTTTATTTTTTAGAATTGTTTAGTCATAACTATTGTTTATGCAAAAATAAGTCTCCATCATAACTGTGGAAATCTGAGAAAATTTGATTCTTTCCATACTTTCCTCTCACATCGATCGGCCGCCATCTCCAAATTTTGGAGGATTTGACTGGGATGTCCTAGGAAACCTTTGATTTGTTTATTCTCTTTCTATGTTATGATTTTCTATTATTTATTCAGAATTATTTCCTTTCCTAATTTTGGTGAGATATATTTGGTAAGTTTGTAAATATGGAGGGATTGGTTTCTCTAGATATATGTAACCTCTTTGTGAATAATGATTTAAAGAGCTTTCATCTTGAAGTAAATTCTACAATAACTAATATTTTCTAGCTTATAAACTCATTGAAAATTGACAATCTCATTGAGTGATTCATGTTGATTTTAATTAAGTTGTCATCTTCCGTAATTCCATTAATTCAATTACATTCTTATAAGGGATCTCATTACTCTTCATATTTTTTGGGGAATATTTATTATCCAATACAAGATTCAACATGTGAAAATTGCAAAAATCCAAAAAATGTAATGATTTTTGTTTCAACATGTATTCTTATAACTCTGCATACAAGTGCATTGTCAGTGATTCTTTGAACCATTTTATTTGCATCTACCCACATAATTATACTTTGATGTGATTGGCAATGTAAAGCTTTTTTTTTGTGTATTTTATAGTTGATGTCCTTTATAAATATAGTGCCAAATTTTACGATGGCCATGAAATTTATGAGGTCTTCTTTGTGAATCTATCCAAGCATTACTAGCTACAATAACTTCCTTTTCATTTCAAGTCTCTTTTATAGGCTCTATTTTTTTTAGCAAAAAATTTCTCAAAAGATTATAACAAGAAAGAATATAATCACTTTTTTTACCTTATTCATTGGAAGATGATATTCGGATAATAGGAATATAACGTTTGATTGAATTATTAGTTTTACATAAGAAAGAACTGAAATATCAAAGATTTCCGGCCAATGAAATTGAAGGAATGCTGATAAAACATGCTAGCAATTTTTTCATGCGAATGATCTCTAATTTGCAAATTAAATGTTATTTAAATAGAAGTAGAGCCTGACGTTTCTTTATTTGGGATTTTAGCTTTCATTTCTCAAAAAATGTCAATTTGCTTGTGAGCTATGATATGATTTTTGAGTCTTAAACGCTAGGAAAGGAAGGGTAACCTTTTTATGCGTAACCTTTTTCCCCTCCGTTTCAGCATGTGGTTTTTAAAGTATTTTTTTCTTTGTGAATGTTATATTGATATATGATTGAATCGCTGCCCCAGGATTTCAGAGTAAATGAGCTCTAATCTTATAATATGTTTCCTTGAACTTCCTTGGCCAAATTGGCATTGAAGTTGCGTATTGCCTCCTGCTCCAACTGCTTCTAAGTTGTCTAATTTGATAACATATATCCACATAGGTTTTTGTCTCGTCCTCTATAGAATTATTTACAACTAAATTAGCACTATTTGTGGAAGCCATTATCCTGTTAGATTAAAAAAATAAAATTTAATCGAACTCAAAGAATAAATTGACAACAATACTTCCTAAAATTTTCTCACATATGGTAGAAAATAATTTAATTTGGTAGAATTCAGCCTTTCCTCTGGATGGAAATATCAAATATGGAAGCAGCCAAACATAGGTGCAATCTCATGAATAGAAACAATTGTAGGAAGGAAACCGTATAGACTATAGCAGTGAATTGCAGCATTGAATAACTTGCAAACATTTTAACAATCATGTTTTACAAAAGACAATAAAGTGAGAAACAACACACGAATAAAAGGACAGTGGAAACTACTGTGACACTAAGGGCAACAGCATTGAATAACTTGCAAACATTTTAACAATCATGTTTTACAAAAGAGCGGCAGATTCTAAAGGAAAACATAATTTACATGTAATTAATGAAATTGGCAACATCTAAGCAACAATAAATTTCAAATTAAATAACTGGACTTTTGTTGGAATTGACAATGGAAATAATTAAATTGGAGAATCCAAGAGTTACATAAAACCAACCTATAATGGCGAAGAATTCTAATGTGAAATATACAAGAAAAATATATTTCAAAACTTATAATCATTAGTACTCATAATTCTCATTTTTGTATTCTCTTTTTATGTTTCTGATGAGTCTATACAATCAGAGTGAATTAAGAAGCTTGAATAAATGCATTCATTCACAATGAACTTATAAAGAATTTGTAGATTATTGTTTTTGTTTATAATGAATTTGTTTAGATTTTTGTTTTTTGGTGAGATTTTAATTTCGTTTGTTACCTGTGTAAGCACAAACTTTAATGTGGTGATTGTTGAAACATGCGGCTTCTTTGCATCTTTGAACCATATTGTTGCTTCGAGAGAGCATTGAATTAGCACAATATGACATTTTCTTCATCTGATTTCATCTTTATTGTATCTTTGATCGATTTAGCTTTTGTCCTCATCATCTTCATTGTCCTGGCATGAGGAGAAAAAATGAATTATGTTAGAGCAACTATGCTGTTTTTATTCAGCTTGAAGTGATAGTAATCTGGTTTTGACTTCCTTGTGTTTATATCATTGAAACCATCTTCTTGAGCCTTGTCATTTTTGACATTTTGGCATTAGATGAATCAAGTTAAGGAAATTATATATATATATATATATATATATATATATATATATATATATATATAATTTTTATGATCTGCTTTTGTTTTTTTGTTTCACCCCACCTTCTATGACCCTGATCTTGTGTGTCGCACATCATTTCCTGTTTTTTTCATGCTGTGTAACCCAAATTTACAATAAAAATTTTCAACACAGTTCATGACGTGTTAGACTTGTATCAAGAGCTTTGGCCATGTCCAAATTTGTTCGACATTGATACAGGTATCATTCAGAGCATGCTAGTTGAATCTTTATGAAGATGAAATTTTAGCAAGTATTCTTCATAAAAATTGTATGCACATTGGTACATGATTACATGATTATTGTATATGCTTAAAATTAGATTTATTGCATGTTTCGGGTCACCAATTTTTGTCTTACTGCATTATGTACGCTTACGACTTCCTTTGACTTTCAGACATTCAAGTTTTTTTCTTAAAAATCTTTCAGCTGTTAGATCATTTTTTTTTTCCTGCGATGTTAACTATGCATAATCTAGTAGTAGACTAGTTTCTTAAATATTCATTATTGTTCATATTTTGTTTCCTAGTGAGGTGATAGTGGATAAGTATAAAATGTAAATTAATTGGATCGATTCTTATCATTAATGTTATGTCTGCAGCTGTGCCCATTTGACTGCTCTCAGGAGGGACTTCATAGGTAAATGCTTTTACATAATGTGTAAATTATTTTATCAGCTTTATTATCCCAAGACCAGCCATTTTTGGCTCAGGCCAGTTTTTAAGTTCTCATTTTTTCATTTTTTTATAATTAGTGCTTCAGATTTTAATTTTCTTTTTCACAAATTATTTTGAAACATTTTTATCCATATTACTTTAAGTCTATCATTTTAATTTATAATTTTATTTATTTATCTACTTTATAATTGATATCTGTTCTTAAAATGCGCTAAGCTTTCCATTGCTTTTCCTGTAAACAAAAGTTCTGTGCTTTTCAAATGTAGTCACAACTTGGCTAAAGCTGTGTGCTGATTTATTAATGAAATACTCTAATTTAATTATTTTTGGATTTACTATGTATGATGTCAGCTTATTCTTTGGAATATTATCAAGCAAGCTTTAAACAATGGGTGGTCACTGGAAATCTGGCTTTTATTTATCTGGAAAAGGGATGTTGATTAGTTTTTTTGGATACTGTGGCTAGTTTCAATAGGGACTCGTCCAAAGTCTGTCTTGTGGTTTAGCTTGGTTGATCAACAATCAACTCTTGTGAAACATGATTAATTGGACAAGTAGATGGGGGATATTGGTTGGACGTATTCGAGTTTAAGGGTCGAGGTTAGGGTGCTAATAATTAGTAAGTTTTTTTGAAATAGTAAATTCTTGGTTGCGTTTGCATCATTGAATTGCAGTTAGTAAATATCAGTGCTTCTGGCGGAGGCAAGGTATTCAGATTAAAATTTTAATTTTTCCCAAAATAGATGTGGATATATCTACAAGGCATTTCAGATTGGCAATCTTGGAGGGTGGAGCTTGGTAAACTAATGTCCCTTTTGAGTGTATGTGGTGAAGATCATTGATCAAACGAGAGGGGGAGCTGATTAGTTTGAGAAGTATAAATTCTTTTATCCTTTTCTGGTAGAGTTTTGTCCTGTATTTACTAGGTGATCCCAAGGCCTATATAAATATAAGTTGGGTACAAGGCCAATTTCAAATATTAAGGGGGTGTAAGACTGATTGCATATATTAAATTTTCGTGAAGCTAGAATTTGGCCATAGTTGTCTGTTGATATTGATGCTTGAGACTTTTAGTTTGTAATTCAAGTTTGTATTTTAGTTGATAATGCAACAACACAATAGCAAATGAATGAAGAGTATAGATTCACTAAACCATCCCCAAATGTTTGGGATAAGACATGATGATGATTATGATGATGATGATGATGATGATGATGATGATGATGATATTGATGGTGATGATTTGTTAATTCCTATGTGACCAATTTGTGTCCCAATTGTATCTGCTGGACTGGAATGTGGATGATTGCATGGGCTAAAGAATGTTCCGAACCCCACCTCCAAACACTATTACCTGGGAAATATCAATTTGCCTTGGATCTGAAATTGATCTAGTTTTTATTTTTATTTTTTAGAGAACGAGGCACATTAGCATTTTTCATTATATTTCCAGCCAATATATTATGTAGTGCTGTAGTTACGTAGGCAATTTTATTTTTTCCCCTTCTAACTTTATGTACTTTATAGTTTATACTGTAGTAAAACACTTCTATATCAATTTATTTCATCTCACCCATAAATTTAAATACGGAACTATATGCTTGAACATAAACCAGCAATGTAATTCCCACTATCTTTTTATTTAGGGTTAATATTGCAGTTCCAAGAATGTTAATCTCTTTTCTTCATACGCTGGCATCCTCATCTGTAGGTGAATATACTGCTGATGATGCATGGAGCTTCCAAGTCTTAGAAGACCAGATCAGCAAGATTTATTTATAGCCATGCCGGAAATTTTACATCTATTTGAGCTTCTCCCTATGGAAGCTTACATTCCTTTGAAGGAGTTGATATCCAGATCGATGATGATGGCTGATTAACTGCCCAAAGAGATTTGCAGTCGCATATGACTCCACATAATCGGTAACTGCTTTCGGTGCGTATTTTTAACCAAAGAAAAAAACAAAACAAAACAAAAAACAAAAGGCAAAAAAATAAAAAAACCTTTCAATGCCTTTCTAAAGATGGAATTCTTGAAGTGGCCAGTGGAGCAGGGCCAGTTTGTTTTGAGGATAGGGACTCAAATTTTTTTAAATTCAGTGTGGCTAAAATGAGTTTCATTTGCCTCATGTTAAATTAATAGTTGATAGTTAAATCAATATTTGTCACTCTAATTCATAGATAAAATACTATTATTGTCTTTAAATAATATTGACTTTATTATGATATATATTATTAAATTTTTTTAATATATGCTTGATATTAATCTTTTTAAACTAATAATCATAAGTTATAAAGGATTATGAATTAGTATCGTTGGAGTTAATTATGAGTCTGTTGGAGTTCCATGGCTAGCATCTTCGGTGCAATGTAGTTGGCATTTGGTGGAGATGGTGCTGAATGATAATCCTGGTTGAATTATGTAGTTTATAGATTGTGTTTGGCGTAGACATGCATCTATTTAGATTGGGAGTTTAACTTGGAATGGAGGAGATTTAATCCAATATGTAACTGAATTTGTCAATGCTAACTAATCCAATATCGGTATCTTTCTCTGCGGGTTTGATTTCCAGATTCTGATCGTTTCTTGTATGGTCATTACGAGTTTAACTTGATTCTCTCTCTTATTATTATTATTATTATTATTATTATTATTATTATTATTATTATTATTTTGATTGTGATTACTATTATTATTGTCATCGTTATTATTATTATTGTTGTTGTTATTATTGTTATTATTGTTATTGTTATTATTATTACTGTTATTGTTATTCTTATTATTATTATTATTATTATTATTATTATTCTTATTATTATTCTTATTATTCTTATTCTTCTTATTCATATTATTATTATTAAGATCATCATCATCATCATCATCATCATTATGATTATCATTCTTCTTCTTCTTCTTATTTTTCTTCTTTGTCTATGGATTTAATGATCATAATTGATAGATGGATTTCATGATCATGATCGATAGCATAATAAGTTATAGAGAAACAAATTAGAAAGATTCTACAGAGTTTTAATGTGTTGTCATCTCAAGCTTAGTAACGAACTTGTATTTATAAGCGATACCAAAGGTTGATATTTCAAAGTTGAGTATTTTCATGATCATATTTGATAGTATAATAAGTTATAGAGAAACAACTTAGAAAGATTTTATAGAGTTTTAATGTGTTTTTTCATCCTAGGCAAAATCATCGAACTTGAATTTACATATATTGATTATGTCGATGTGGATGGTTAGTTGTGCTTGAATTAGACTCTAGATACGGTAGCTATTGCAGGGTTCTGTTGATTGATTCCCATCGAAGTGGTTTTATTTTTCATCAGAAATTTATAGCTAATCGACAAGTGCGTTGAGTTTTATTTGGGTGTATGGTTTTGATTAATAAATAACTACAAGTCTATTAGGCAAATTCAGTGGCTAAGTATTGAAAGTGAAGTTGAAGATAACTCTTGCGCAATTTATTATGAGATGTAACTTGAAATTTAAGGATTTAGCTAATTTATGCTTATAGAAATAGATTGGAATATGTTATGATAAAGTTTAGGTGCTTATTATTATTTCATTCTTAGATTTTATCATGAAACCCAACCAAACACATCTTATCTCTTATTTTCTTGATTTACTTAATATTTTTAATTTATTGTAATACTCTCCTAAAGCAATGAGCTTTTCCTTGGGTTTTTTTCATATATTTGGTTCAGAGCATCCTAAAAATATGTGGTGATAGGCTCTTACAAAATTATTTTTGGACCTCTAAAATATGGGCTAAATAAAATCAATTATAAGATTGTATTTTAGACAAGTATGGCTTGTGAAATTGGCTAAAATTTTAAAATTAAAATGTTTTATTATCCCTTTAACAGATGGTTGCTTTTTTATAAGAATTTGCTCATTAAAAATTAGGATTAAGATCTACTATTAGCTAATAAATATTATTTGCTAAGCCTAGTGAGTTTCATGTCGAAATAAAAGTATAAATAGTAAGGGCTAGATAACTACAGAAAAATATTGATAAGTTAGCATACATACTCTTCATGGATGGATAGTTGTAGCTTATCTGGCCAAGTTATATGTCTTCATATAAAAGATAAAGCTTCATAGTTATAACAGTATATAGCTTTAGCTTAGCTAGTCAGCTTTAGCTTAGCTAGTCATCCTTTTTAAACAAGTTTATATGAGTAGAGTTGAGCTAACTTAATCTTTATTGAGATTTAAGGGCTATAAGTGTCATGCATTCATTATATTTAGCTTTGAGCTAATATCTTATGAATGGTTCCCACCTTAGATCTAGAATTTGTGGCTAATATTTCTCTCAATTACGACATAAATTCTCTTTTATTGAGCATTATCTCAATCTTATGTTGTAAAATGTAATTCGTAAACTCTTAGAGAAAATGGTCATCTTAAAATATAAATCCTAATCTAGGATATATATAGTAATCATGTATCCTTATTCCTATTCTTTCTCATTTGGTTTATTTACCAAAATTAATTACAAGTTTCTCAAAATCATGTATTCTTATTCTTTCTCATTTGGTTTAATTACTAAAATTAATTACAAGTTGATCTATTTACCTTCAAATTATAAAGTCAAAATTTGTATTGAAATCCCAAATTTTGCATGCAATTTTTCAAGGGATAAATACTCTTAAGATTTAATTAATTAATAATAGGATCTTACCTTAATGGAACCTTGTGCCTTAGAATAAAATAAATATTATTCAATTAGATATATCATGTACTAGAAGTTATTTGTGAATATAAAATAAAATATATATTATTAATTGTATAGTAAAATAATATTTTATCTTACAAGATAATTTAATATTTTTTGCCACACTAAAAAAATATTATTTTTAAATTTATTCATAAAAATATTACCATATTTTTTGGGAGTGTACAACGGGTTGCATTCTTTATTCATCCTAAATATTGGCTAATATTTTTTTTATTATCATTTTAGTCAGATTTCTCACCCATTTCAATCAGGTATTAGTCTAGCTTAATTTCTTATTGCTTTAGCATTCTTAGTGTTAGTATCTCATGTAATTTTCACTTCTTAGCATATTGAGTTTGAAACATTAACTATTTTTACTGATCTATCTACACAATCCTAAAAAGAAATGAGAAATTAACATAATGAAAGAGCTTAAAGAATGATGTAAAAGCTCAAAAAAATTGATGAGATAGGCCTCCCATCTTCTAAGAGATAGTCATGTTTTTTTTTTCCAACTAGAGAAGATGGGAAAGCTAAGAAGATATCATATTCATCTCCTAGGTCTCCAATATAACTTTTAAAGACATGGCTCATAAAGAGAGAACCATATAATGAGAAAAATTTATAGGAAATGTTTTCTAATTTGGGGAAATATTTTCATTAGTTACCTGACACCCTAAGTTAACTTGTACGATATTCATTAAATTTAAGCATATCCATTGATATGCCCCTAACAAGGTCATCTAAATTTAACCAAAGGTCTGGACATATTTGATCACATTAGTCAACATGAACCATTTTGGGACCAAGATAAAGCAAATAGGTTTAAACCATCAATTAAAAAAATAATAATTTGGGGAAATAATTCCATTAATTAGTTGACACCCTAAGTTACCATGTATGATATTCCTAATAAATGTTAAGATTATCAATCATAGTTTAACCAAGGGCAAGAATATGGTTATTAGAGATAATAATAAGCAAACGTAGCTAATGGGATTTCTCCATATGTCATTTAATAAGTACATTTTTAGATGATTCCTAGCATCCACTTCCTCTTGATCTGCTTTGATTAAGCTTGGTGGTAATAAGAGTCGAGCTTTAAATTATTATTTACTATGATTTTGATATGAGTGAATTATGTAATAAAAATCAAATAATTTTTCAGGTATTTGTCGGTTGGGATCTTTTTGAAAATGATTTTTATTTTAATTTAATGTATATATATGCATATATGTAAATTTGATTTTGAAATATAGTATTTTAATTTAAAGAAGTATGAGACCAACAAATCCCATACATTTTAATAGTTTAAGTGACAAGGTACAACACTACAAGCAATGCACCTATCCAGAAGAATAGACACATTGCTTGTCAGCGGGCTCGATTAAATCATCTAAAAGAGTTTATGACATTTTTTTGGTCTGCAAACCTTTTTATATGTTGGCCGACAAATTTCCCTATCTAATATAAGGATTAGATAGAGTTTTTATTACATGAGTTCTTCAGTTCCCTATAGAGGTAAGATCCTATAGTTAATTACATCCCAAGCAACCGAAGTCACTTAAGAAAACTCTCGATAATGATCGTAGGTGTTCGTCTTCAAGAATACAAAGTTTAGTGTTCAAGGTAGGACATGGAAAACCAAATTGGAGTGGTTCAAATAGGAGAAATTATTTTTGTAATCCAAAGGAAAGAGAAGTAAGGGATGTGACAAATCACGAGGAGAACCTTGGTGCCTTCCCAAACTATCTTATGGTTTGGCTTTGGTGTCGAAGATGATATTACTTGATGTTTCATCTTGTCATTTTTTATTATTTAGGGCTTACATTTGCATGATATCTGCTCATGTAAATAGCCTAGAAGATAGAAGAATTTATGTCATACCGAATGATGGCCTCAGAGTTCTAAAAGTGTTAAGGATTAAATTGCACAACATGACTATGCAAAGACCTAAAGATAATGTGAGGATTTATGACGCACTAGTCGGACTACCTCGAAGTCCTATGGATTGTTGTTGTTTAGACTAAGGAAAGGTTTTGTTGGTGAAGATCTCTTTTGCTCTCTCGAAGATATTCTTATGTGTGTTGTGAGCTCGTCGTGTTGCCCATAAATTCTGCTCCAAGCTCCTTGCTATAGTAAAAGCTCCAAGGTTTGCAATTTTTTTTGTTATTAATAATTTTATTATTAAAATGTTTTAGAAGAGATTTTTAATTTATGTTAAGCAACACTAGTCAAGATCCCACAATTCCGTTATCCCAACATCAATATTTTCTTTTTAGTTTACTTAGTTTAAAAGAGTTATTAAGCTTATTTAGACTGAAGAATTCTTGTTAGCAACCGTAGGTTACCTCATCCTAGAGATTCTAGTAAATTTAAAAGGCGTTCAAAAGAGTTTAATGGTGTATTAATTTTTAATAATTTTATTTTTATTTTGCACATAAATATTGCTTAGTAAAGTATAGTGGCAATAAGATAAAGTAATAAAATTGTAACTAATAAACTATAAATGCGTACTTGATTCTACTCCTGCTGCTACATGGTTAGTATCATAAAACTTAATATAGCTGCAAGGAATTTAAGTAAATAGCGAGAAACGAAAGCAGGAAAATCCAGTACGAAAAAGTAAAAAAATGGGTCATATGAAAGCATGAACGAGTAAAAACCGTAATCACATATGGAAGACTGGGACTGAGTGTAAGACTTTAGTAAAGGTGGGGGCTCAGAGCCGAGCTGTGTGTCTTATATTTTGAACTTTGATAGAAATCTTTGTCCTAAAGATCTAAGGAGGATGATGCGGCGGATTTGTGTGTTACTTTTGCAAATATTTTATAATATTACAAAATACACATGACAGTTGTAACAATAACTATGCAATATAAACCCAACAAAAATAACTTTAATAAAAATAATTTTATCTTTTAAGAATATTTAAATTATCAAATCCTCTAATAATAATACAAGTATATGTATCGCTCAAGTAATAAAGGGGTCTAATGGAGTCCTATATATCGATCCCACAGGGAAGTTGAAAATACTTATAGATAAATTCTTATGACTATAATGTAAAACACAATTCAAACTACAAAACTGAAGTACATTATTTTAATATAAATTAATTAAGTGTGTACTAAATAAAATACAGATAAAAGAAACTAGTTAAGTAAACTAATTGCTAAACTTTTAAGTGCAAACTTATGAGTTCTAAACAGTTTTTGTGATGAAGTTTAAATTTAAGAAAACATTCTTCCCCTTTACAATGAGTATATGGATTGTGAATAAATCAAAATCATTTAAAAATATATAGAAACTATTTTGTGCTAAATAAGAGCAATCTTATTCTTTACCCTCTTTCAAGTGCATAAAGAACATTGATTAATCCAGAGTTTGATCCCTAATTTTGTGATTAGGTTGAGAGGATACCATTTTCCACTCCAGAGCTCCCACTACTCCCTCACCTGAGGGCTAACAATCTTGCATGAGTTTCCAATCAACTGAACCAAATTGGAGATTTTAATCTGTCACCTTAAAATCTCAAATTCTGCATCCAACAAAGTATATTTCCTTATTTATTTGCATTAAACCCCATGGATAGCATCCTCTCCCGTGAAATCAAATGTGATTCTCACTATGTTGTAAAAATCATAGCCCTTTCAGAACATATGTTTCTTAACACATATTAACATTTTAATTGGTCAGATCAAAATGTAAATGAAGATCAAAGTTTGAATCATCACAATTATTGATATTTAAAACTGTATTAAACAGAATCAATTCTTCAGAAAATCAACTTTCATTGTAGGGAGAAGAATAAAGAAAATTACTCAGAATTCATGAGAAGAAAACAACAAAACACAGATTTCATATATAAAAATAAGTTTACAAAAACAAAGAAATAAAAGACAACATATCTCACAATCCTTCCCAAACAAATCCCTGAAAGCTCTCTTGAAGCATTTTCCATCATTACAAACACTCTCAATTCTCTCTTAGAAGTGTAATGAAGAAGAAATCTCATTCCCTCTACTCTTACTAGTATAGAAGAAAATCTCCAAGCCCTTGACTTTCTCTCTCTCTTACACCTCAATTGCTTCTTTTGAACCACCCTTCACTCTTCCTCATGCCACTGACTCTCCTCTCTCAGCCCTAAACTTCCCCTCTTTTATTAGAGGCTGCCTCCCTCCAAAAAGAATTCAAAATTTCATCTAAAATTCTATCTAAAAGTCAACCCTTTTGAATTTGAAAAGATATGTCTATTGATCCAAGAGACATATCCATTCATAAAAGAACCTTCCAAAGTGTTTAGATGCATTGAATCACTCAATGGGGAGTTTAGAACAAGTGGACCCTTCAAAATTCATCATGAACCACCTTAATTCATAAAAAGTCATCTCTGGCGCCTCAGGCGTTGGTGCTGGCGCTTAAGGCACCAAGTTGCTTAAAACTGCGTTGTTCTGGGTCTTGGTGCTTCAGGCACTAAATCTCGCGCTTCAGGCCCCAACTCTTTGTAGCATGGCTCTTCGGGCGCCAATTCTGGTGCATCAGGCGTTAGCTCTATGTATAGTGGTGCTTCAGGGGCCAGTTTTGACGCTTCAGGCGTTAGAATCACAAAATTCACTATTTTGGCTCCAAATTTTGTCCTTTTTGCTACTTTTGATCCAAATGCCTAAAATTGATATACCTACAACAAAAACATGAAAATACCCTTTTTTAAAGTGTAATATCACCAAAAATAAACATTAAATGTATACTTAAAACAACACATTATTTTGGTGGATTAACTTATAAACATCTATACTTTAAATTCATAAATAAAACGGTAAAATTTTAGAAAAAAAATTTTAATAACATAGATTCAAACACTAAGTCTAATAGTACTTAGTAATCAAATCTAAGATTTTTGAATCTTTATTTATTTTAAGAAGAATTGTAATTTTTCATACAAAGGATACTTAGAATATCCATATGAAAAAGAATTTCATGAAATCTTTACTAATAAAGGTACTAATACTCAAATATAAGTTTAGAAAATGTAATAAAACCTTTTCCTTAAGTTGATTTAAGTGAAGCCAATTTTTTGTTTGGAATCTCCTCAAGTTGCTCCTCACAATTTTTTTTAAGTTAGGATTACTATATCTGGATAACATTTAATAGTTTTGAACTTCACTATTCTCTTCTTAAAGTTAAATCTTTTTACCTTTCTTCACTTTATAAATTGATATTAGTTTTGTTGATTTTTCATAAAATCTCATTTTTATTTTTGTTACATGAAACTCTAAAATTCTTAATACTTCAAAATACAATTTTCTTTACTTTAAATAAAATATACTCTTATCTTTTCATACCAAATATCTTTAACTTTAGAATTAACATTTATTATTAAAAACTTTTACCTAAGTTTACCATAATATTTACAAACATAAATATAGTCGTTTAAAGTTAAATCTTAATATCCCATGTCATGTTAAATTAATTTTTAAAAATATAGTTAATTGATGACAAATAAAATTTAGTTTAATTCTTTTTAAAAGAAAATTTTCTTTCCCCCAAACTTAAATTTTTATTTAATTAAAAATGTTCAATACAAAATTTTGTAGGTGACAGAAAACAGTGAATGCATAAAAATAGAAACTATCCTGTAGAGGATTTCTGAATATGAAACTGGGCTCTGGTGTACTGCTGATACCAACTTTAAAAATATAGGCTTTAAAGTATTAAATGAAACATAATATATTATAAAGGATTTGCTGAGAATTAAAAATAGAAATAGAAACTGAAAATACTAAAAATGCAGAAAAAGTAAAAATCTACAATTACTATTACAATTAGGTCCACAACACAATATTACAATGAAAGTTCATATCTTATCATTAAAAAAAAAACTACAAACAATAAAGATAACAAACAATCAAACTAACAAACAATTTAAACTCCTAAAATATCAGTCTTCATCTTCTTCCTCATCCTCATCATCATCATCATCATCATCTTCTTCTTCTTCTTCTTCATTATGATTTGACGTATAAGGAGTGAAACTGAGGCAAGTCGGAAATTCCACATTATAATCACCCCTTAGAAATTTAACCATCGCCTCCTCATATGCTATATCATGTTGAACTCTGTTTTGCTTATATTCACCATTATAAGCAGTTCTTGCTTCAATTCCTCCAATCCTATTTTGCATATTTATAATATCCATTTGTAGAATCATAAGTTGCTTCAAAATATTCTCAAGTGAAGCAAAGCGATAAGTAGATGGCCCTACAACAGATGTTGAGGATCTGTCACTAACTCTACTCCTGGACTCAGTAAATGATTCAAATCTTTGAATCATATGCTTCCCAATAGGATTTTGTTGTTGCAGCTTCTTCATTTCTATAATTCTACTCCTGATTGTTCACATAAAGTGAAAAACATGGCAGGGTATCCCAAACCACTAGTTGTAGCACTCCTAGCCATACTCCAAGCATGATGTACTATAAGAGCACCAACATTTACTGCCTTCATTTTCTGAATGCAGATGTTTAGTACAACTCTATCCTTTGTTACTTCATTCAAATGATTTGTTGGAAGCAACTTAGCAGAGATGAAGTAATGCCACACTTTTGACTGAAAAGTCATCATGGAAGTGGAGAAATTAACTTTCCTACTATTCTTAATTTTCCATTCTCTCCTTTCATCGGTCATAAAGACAATTACTTCATTCAGTGATGAATTAGTCATCACGAATGCAACATATTCACAATGAAATACATTTCTCATTTCATAAAATGTATTGATCTTATCTCTTGAAAACGTAGCTTTCTTACCTCTCACGAAAATGTGAGTATCATAGTGAATCACAAATTGGCATAGAACTCTCGGATCATAGGCACAATAGCTACTGCAGTGAAGTAGCAAAACCTCTCCCAATTTCTGGCGACAATCAACCTCTCGATCTCACCACCTGGGTTAGTAAATGCCCATTCCTGGATTAATTTTCTCGAACCTATTTGAGTATTGTAACTGTGTTGGGCCTTATAGTTGATGAATTTGCTCGCGTCAAAATCTCTCGTAGGCTTTCCTCTTTTTACTCATGGAGTCATAGGAATTTCTATGGAAATCCAAATAAATCCAAACAAATTATAAAATCAAAAATCTAGTTCCACAAGTAAGATTATTTGGTAATAAACTTTCCACCATGGGTTTTCTTTAAGCTTCTTCATCAAAAATCCCAAATTTTTTCTCCTATAATGTAGGACAAATCCATAATGAAAATAAAAAATTTCTAGGTTAAAGTGAAGCTTTACCAAGAGAAGATGAAATCTAAGATCATTGGCCTTTGAAATCTTCTCAAATCAGCACAATGTGAAGCCCTAAGTCACGGTTTAGAGGTAGGAGACGTCCCAAGCAGTAAAAATGGAGTTTTACTGGGCGATTTCGCAGTTTTTAAGTTATTTGGGCGTTTTCAGGAATTTGGCGCCTCAGGCACCAACGCCTAATTTTTTCAGATTTGATTTTTTGAGGAAATTTGTTGTGTACCGCTTTACGTCAATCTCTAATTAACTAAAATAAACACTTAGACTCATAATTAAACAATTCTCTAACACATAACTTTCACAAACATCACAAAACTTACTTTTATATATAAAATCTGCACTATTACATACTAACAGTTTTCAATCCAACAAAATATAATTCCGTTTCTAAAGCAAACCAAAGATCCTAATACTGAAATCTAAACATCAAAATACTCAACAATAAATACGAATAGAGTTTAGCAATAAAAGTAAATGCAATCCAACATAACACAATAACATAAGCAAACAATACTAAATAAGTGTTCCGTGCATAAAGTAAGTTCAAACATCTTCTTCGGTATCGTCCTCCTGGATATCTCCCATGGATTAGTAATGCACATACATGTTGTAGAAAGGTCAATAAGGAAATTCATCCATTGAATCTTCCTCGATCCAAGCATGTTTCTTGAACATACGTACCAAACCATCTTCAATAAGTCCAAAATGTTTAAAATGTTCTTTCTTTAATTCAGATGATCTGACATTTCAGAAATATAATCAATTACATGCATAAGGTTTTTTACCTCTTCCTCTATCTTCTTGATCCTCTTTAGAAGTGCATTCAAACTGAAGTAAGGCTGAATATATGATGAATTTTGGGATGATTGATCCATCAGTATATTCATATCATTCTCATCCCCCATTCCAATGCAATTGCAATAAAATTTTGCGTCCATAAACTTCCAAGGAAGAAACACTTTTTCCCAACTTACATAAGGCACTTGCGATTAACTGCATAGTTGTAAAATAGTAGATGGATGTATTAGTCCAGTAGTAGATCCATCGACGATTAAACCCAAAATCAATTTCACAATTATTACACCAATATCAATATGTTTTACAGATTGAATACATTAATTCAATATAACACTCTTCTTTTTCAATTTAGATTTTCATGGTAGGAAGTAATTTTGATGCAATAAAGAAATGTCATGCCTTAGATGCAGGATTCAACAATAAAGAAGAAAAAAATTAAATTTCTATCATCTCTGGCCTCCCAATTTGCGTCTTCATTAATAAGAAATTGATAAAGTTTGTTCATATTTTCTCTTGTAGGGGCAAAATTTGCATAGTGGCAAATAGGAACACTTTCATTCATAAACATATTGTTTATTCTTGAAGGAGTGATTTGTACACACCTGCCTCGCACGTAGACAATTCCTTGGTTGATTCCATGAAGATTTGCATAAAACTCTTTCACCACAGGGACAACTACGGTGATAGTGGTATAGCAAAACACTTCCCAGCGTCTTTGTGAAATTATCTCTTCCACTAGAGTGTTAGTTTTGTTGAATCCTTGATTCACAAATTGCCTTTCCTTGATTAGCTCTTCTTCACAAGAACTTAATCATGTAACTTCTGTGCATCAAAACTGACGAGCTTTCTCTAGTTGAAAATTCTAAATCTTGTAGAATTTTAGAGTGGGAAGCCATTGGATTTGAAAAGTAATGACTCTCTCGTTTGTTCCCCTAAAATAGGCTTTGGAATTAGTTTTTGGGAGTTATAAGGAGAACCTGCCAAAAATCATCAAAAACTGCTTTTTGAAACATTTTAAGTCATTTTAATCACTGCGGTGCCGATTCTGGCACTTCAGGTGCCTTATCTCTGGAAAGTGGCGCCTTAGGCGCCAGTTCCAAAATTTTCACCATTTTAATTTAAATCTAATAAATTCTTAAATCTTCCATAAAATTAGGTAAATGAAGATGTTTTTAAATATTTTCTCAATTTCAAGTTTCATAAATATGTAGAATCCATAAAATTATAGATATATCTATATAAATATAATATTCTAAATAAAAACATATAAGAAAAATTAACAACGATAAAAATGGGTTGTCTTCCACAAAGCACTTGGTTTAATGTCATCAGCCCGACATTCCCAGTCTTTACTCTGGGTGACCCAACATTATAGTCTCTTTAAAAACTGGTCTTTGATCATCAAAATATGATTTTAGTCTGTGCCCATTCACTTTAAATATCTTTCCAGCCTTGGGATCTTCAATACTAATAGCTCCATAGGGATAGACTTTTACAATTATGAATGATCATTTCCACCTAGACTTCAGTTTTTCAGGAAATAGTTTCAATCTTGTCTTGTATAATAAAACTTCTTGTCCAGGCTCAAATTCCTTTTTTATTATCTTCTGATCATGTCATTCTTTCATTTTTTCGTTATAAATCCTAGCATTATCATAAGATTCATTCCTAATTTCTTCAAGCTCATTCAATTGCAATAATCTTTTCTCACCAGCATCTTTTAAATCGAAATTGAACTCCTTAAAAGCCCAATAGGCTTTATGCTCTAATTCTTCTGGTAAGTGACAAGTCTGCCAAAAAATTAATCTATACGGGGACATTTCTATAGGTGTCTTATAAGTTGTTTTGTAAGCTCATAATGTAGTATTTAATTTAGCAGACCAATCCATTTTATTAGGATTCACAGTTTTTTCTAAATTTCTTTTGATTTCACGATTAGATACTTCTGCTAGACCAATAGTCTGGGGATGATAAGCAGTTACTATTTTATTCATAATATTATATTTTTCCACCAACCTTGAATTTGTTGCATTCCTAAAATGAGATCGTCTATCTTAATGATTATTGTCGGCATTCCATATATTGTAAAAATATTTTTAATTAAAAACTTTGAAACACTCCAAGCATTACATCGAGATAAAGTGATTGCTTCAATCCATTTTGACACATAATCTACAATAATCACTATATATATATATTCAAACGAAGGTATAAATGGTACTATAAAGTCAAATCCCTATGAATCAAAATTTTCAATTTCCAAATAAAAATGTAGAGACATTTCATTTCTTTTTGAAATATTTCCTACTCTCTGACATTTATCACATGTATATATATATATATATATATATATATATATATATATATATATATATATATATATATATATATATATATA
>NEWO01000094.1:719083-785371 GCA_003013225.1 Phalaenopsis aphrodite
TAAATAGAGTAGGCTAATAAAATCCAGATTGCAAAATTTAATGAACAGTTATATCATTCCCAAAATGACCTCCAATTTCAGAATCATTGCATTTTCGGATAATTTCCTGAATTTCTTTATAAGGCAAACTTCTTCTCATCACTAAATCTTTGTATTATTTGTACAAATATGGGTCATCCCAAAAATAAGATTTTACATCGTGAATGAATTTCTTTTTCTGTTGTTTTATCAGTCTATATGGCAAAATACCACTAACAACATAATTCACAATATCAGCATGCCATGGTTTCCAATCCTTTAACAGCATAACGTTGTTCATCAGGAAAAGTTTCATTAATTTCTTTGTCCAAGTCAATGTTTCTTCATGTTCCAACCTAGATAGATGATCATCAATTTGATTATCAGTTCCTTTCCATCAACAACTACAAAATCAAATTCTTGCATCAGAATTACCCATCTAAGTAATCTTGGTTTTGCATCCTTCTTTTGCATCAGATATTTAATAACAAAGTGATCAGTATGCACAACACATTTAGCTCCAATTAAATATGACCTAAACTTAACAAAAGCATAAACTATTGCTAATAACTATTTTTCAGTAGTGGTGTAATTAATTTGAGCATCATTAAGAGTTTTACTAGCATAGTATATCACTTTAAAATTTTTGTCATATCTCTGCCCTAAAACCGCTCCAATTGCATAATCACTTGCATCACACATTAATTCAAAAGATTTTTCCTAATCAGGTGATCAATTCTTTCTTTAAAGTTTCAAAGGCGTTAAGGCACTCTTAGTTGAAGTCAAATTTTGTATCTTTTTACAGAAGTTGGCATAAAGGCTTTGTATTTTTTGAAAAATCTTTAATATATCACCTGTAAAATCCAGCATGTCCTAAAAAGCTCTAATTCCTCTTACAGTAGTAGGTCGAGGTAAGTTAGATATAACATGTATTTTTGCGAGATCTACTTCCATGTCATTTTCTGAAATTTTATGCCCAAGTACAATTCCTCATTCAACTATAAATTGATATTTTTCCTAGTTTAATAAAAGATTCATCTTTTCACGTTGTTTTAGAACTTTCTTTAAATGATTTAGACATATTTCAAATGAAGTTCCAAATAAAAAAAAATTGTTCATAAAGATTTCAATCCATTTTTTAATTAAATCACTGAAAATTGACATCATACATCTGAAATGTTACAGGTGCATTACATAATGCAAAGGGCATTCGTCAAAAAGCAAAATTTCCATAAGGACTAGTAAATATTATTTTCTCTTGATCCTCTAGAGCAATGTGTACTTGATGATAACAGATATATCCATCTAGAAAACAAAAATATATGTGCCCAACCAGTCTATCCAACATCTGGTCCAAAAAGGGTATAAGAAAGTGATTTTTGGTGGCAGAATTTCATTTTTTATAATATATGCAGATTCTCCATCCGGTGACTTATCATATTGGTATTTGACAACAACTTTATATATGCTTAAAAATATAAGAATTTAATACTATTACTAAAAGATTTAATTCCTCAGAACAACACCAAAAACTTAACAACGGTTATAGATTCGATAAAGATGTATATATATAATATTCAATAATGGTAAAGTCACACTTATCAACTCAAGCATACATATAGCTCAAGTAATATAAGGCTCTAATATCGATCCCACAGGGAGTAATATTAGAAGCTACGAATTAAGATTTTAGAAAAGCAATACTCAATCGCAACAATGGAATTCAAATTGCTTGTCTGTCACTAATAGGAAATTGAAATAAATATGTAATTTTAATAACTCTTAAATAACTAATTATACTAATAAAGGTTTTAATGTGATATTCAATATGTAAGAAAACATCCTTCTCCTTGTCAATAAATTATAGTGAATGGATAAAGTGAATCAGTTCAAATTGTGTTGTGTCAAATAGGAGCATACATATTCTTTACCCTTTTGTCCAGGCATAAAGAACATTGACTAATCCTACACTTGTTTACTGAATCTGCGACTAGGCTGGGAGGATACCGGCTCTCACTTTGGAGCTCCCACGTTCCCCTCGTCTGAGGGCTAACATCTACACTTCAGCACCCAAACAATAGGACTGAATTGGGGATTTTAGTCTGTCACTCTAAAATCTCCAATTCTACGCCAGATAATTTTATTTCCATATTTATTTGCACCTAATTTCCAAGGGTTTTG
Organism: Phalaenopsis aphrodite; assembly: GCA_003013225.1. NCBI lineage: Eukaryota > Viridiplantae > Streptophyta > Magnoliopsida > Asparagales > Orchidaceae > Phalaenopsis > Phalaenopsis aphrodite. Next base: position 721,283 of record NEWO01000094.1, read on the forward strand.
ACCTCCGTAAATCTTGGATGTAATCTTCACTTTAGTTGTAAAACTCAACATATTTTAACAAATCAATTGGCCAGATTGAAAGTAAATTAAGATCGAAGTGAAAAGATCATCACAATTTCTTTAACATTTTTATGGCTCAACCAATTCAAATCACAATTTCACAAATCCCAAGACAAGGAGAAAGACAGAAAACTAATCAGAACTCATGGAGAAGACGCAACAAAACTCGGAATTCATATATAAAAGCGAAGTCATACAAACTACAACAAGTAAATAACACTTATCTCTAATTTCTCCCCAAGCAAAACTCCTCGAAGTTCCTCTGAATCTCTTCCTTTCTTTACAACACACAGAATTCTTCTTCGAAGCGGTAAGGAGGAAGAAATCTCTCACTTTCCCTCCACTCTTACAATCTCTCAAAGAATTCCTTACAATTAGACACTCTAGTAAACTTTATACACACTAATAGAACCTTTCTAACCTCCAGGACCTTCCAGACCTTCTCTATTTTCGACCAAAATCTTCTTTTAAAGTTGTGGATGAGATTTTCCAGGAGTTGTCTAAGCATCCCTCCAAAATTTGTCCTCATCCAATGCATTGTTGGACATAACCACCGATCTCGCCGTTGGTGGCCTCGAGGGCGTCGTCGGCGGGCTTTCTAAATAATTGAATCTGGAGTCTTGAAAAATTCTCGCCGTCGGTGCCGTTGGGCTCACCGTCGGCGCCCTAGTTCAAATCTTCACATTTTGGTCTTTTTCGCTCCAAATTCGCTCTTTTTTGCATCTTTTTTCTCCAATGACCCTAATTCATCATTCCCGCAACAAAACATCAAAAATACCTTTCTTTAAAGTGCAATATCATAAAAAATAGTATAAAATAGGTATGAAAATCTCAACATTTTTTCCTTTGGTTAGTATTAATTCATTATTCTCATTTCTCATAACAGTCACATCTCCTTTCTTTGGAACACGGTGATTTGGACTCACCCAAGCATTGTCTGAAGTAGGATATATTATTCCAGCATTGAACCATTATAAAATCTCTTTCTTGACAACTTTTTTCATAGGATTCAATCTCCTTTAAATATCAACTCTTGGTTCATGATGATCTTCCAATAAAATTTTATGCATACAAATTGAAGGACCGATTTCTTGAATATCAGCTAATGTCCATCCAAAGACTTCATTGTATTTTCTTAAAGTTTCCAACAACTGTTGTTCTTGCGTATCAGTTAATTCTGAGGAAACAATAACAGGTAATGTGGATAAATCTCCTAAGAATGCACACTTTAAATGTGTAAGAAGTATTTTCATTTCTATTTCAAAAGGTTTCTCAATTAATGAAAACAACTTCTTATTATTATCCATATGATCTAACAATTCAAATTGTTCCTGAACATAATTCAATTCTTCATTACTCACTTCCGTAGATTCATCTTCAATTTTATCCTCATCCTCCAAATATTCTTTTTCAAATTTCTTTTCAAATGTGTTTGTGAAATATTTATGGCTTAAATATTCATTAATATCCATTCTAAATCATTCAATCTCTTACTCTTTTACAGGGTATCTCATTGATTTTGCAATATTAAATATAACTTCTTGATCACTAACTCTCATATTTAGTTCTACTTTCTGTACATCTATCAAAGCTCTTTCAATGACAACGAATGGTCTTCCTAAAATGATAAAAAGTTCTTTATCTTCAACCATATCTAATACAATAAAATCCATAGGAAAGATAAATTTATCAATTTTTATGAAAACATCTTCTATATAACTTCTTTAGGGTAGGTAATCGAATGACCGGCTAACTTAAGAGTTATAGTTATATGTGAAATATATTCTAAACCCAATGTTCTAATAATTGATGAAGGCATAAGATTAATATTGGCTCCAAAATCACATAAAGCTTTCCCAAAATATTTTTCGCCAATAGCACAAGGAATAGTAAAACTACCTGGATCTTTAAGTTTTTCAGGAAGCTTCTTCTAAATTGTAGCGTTACACTCCTCACTGAGTGCAATAGTCCATTATCTACAAACCTCCTTTTCTTATCGGTATATCCTTCATGAACTTCACATAGCTTAACATTTGCTCCATAGCTTCAACAAATGGAATGTTTATCATTAATTTCCTCAATATTTCTAAAAATTTTGAAAGTTGGTTCTCTGTTTTTCTGCTTCAGTCTTTGAGGAAATGGAGGTGGTGATCTTTCTATGTGATTTTCATTGGTTTAATAGGACATTTAGACTCGAAATGAAAATCTTCCCCAAATTTTTTATTTTCCACCTCATCTTTTTCAACTTCAACTTCCACTTCTTTTTGAACTCTGGTTTCCAATTCTTTTCCACTTCTCGGTTGAATAACCTTAATTTACTCTTTGTTCTGATCTTTAAAATTTACTTCAACATTACTAGGTAACGTTCCTTGAGGTCTATTCCTAAGTGCAGTAGCACTACATCGTAATTAAATTTTTATGTTTCTAATTGCAGATCCTTCACTTTGTAATTGACTTCCCATTTGAAATATTAATTCTTTCATGACAACTTCTTCTCCTTACTCTGCAAATTATTAAAACCTTGAGGTTAATAAAGTTTATAATTTAGATTTCCTTGATTGTTGGAGTTTTCCAATGGGTTCACAACATTGTTTCCCTATTGCGGTTTAACATTATTAGATTTATTGTTACTCCAACTAAAATTTGGATGATTCTTCCAACCAGGGTTATAATAATTGGCACAAGGATTATTAGAATGATTATTTATAGCATTTAAGGTCTCATAAGAAGATTGAGATTCTATCATTTCTCCCAATGACTTTTCCTTTAGCATAGGTTGTGTTTCAGAATAATTCATTCTATATTGATCTATCTTTTTTAATATAGCAGCAATTTGGGCAACCAACATAAAAGTGCATCAAAATCATGAATATTGGCTACTCTTTTTGAATTTACCATTTTAGAGGGTCATTGAAAATTATTAGTAGTCATTTATTCAATTAAAGAAAATACTTCATCGAATGGTTTTGACATTAATGATCCACCAGCATCAGCATCAATTATTGATCTAAAAGATCAAACCGATCCATTATAAAAAGTTTGAATTATTAACCAATCTGGCAACGCATGGTGTAGATACTTCATAAGGAGATCTTTAAATCTTTTACAGGCTTCATAAATTGATTCCCCTTCAAACTGCAAAAAGATATAATATCGTTTCTAAGTTTAACAGTTTTTAAGGTGGGAAATATTTAGATAAAAATTTTTGTGATAAGTTTTCCCAAGTTCTGATAGATCCAGATGCTAACGATTTTAACCACATCTTAGTTTTATCCCTTATTGAAAAAGGGAAAAGTCTAAGTCTGATGACATCATTCGACACACCATCATATTTAAATGTAGCACACAATTTTAGAAAACTAGCAAGGTGTAAATTAGGATCTTTAGTTAGTGTTCCCTCAAACTGATTGTTTTGTACCATTTGAATAATAGCAGGTTTAAGCTCAAATGAATTGGCAGCTACAACAAGGTTTTGTATGCTCAAATGAATTTCTTTTGCTATAAGATTAACATAATCTCCTAAAGATCTCTGATGATGTTCATTTTTATTTACAATATTACTTGAGTTGAAATCCACTTTGCTAAAATTATCTCTTTTTGTTGTTTTCAAATTTTTCTAATATTTCTTTTTAACTTCAAATCGTAAGGTACTAAATCTTCAAATCTTAAGTTACGCATAAACAAACACAATAAGCAATTAAAATAAGCAAACACACTAAAATATAAAAATATTCAAATTAAACTACAAATAATTTTTTTAGTTCAAATAAAATTTTTTAAACTATAAAGTAATTTACTAATACTTTTCGTTACTTCCCCGACAACAGTGCCAAAAACTTGATGCGGCGGATTTGTGCGTGTTATTTTTGCAAATAGTTTACCACAATTCAAACTACAAAACTGAAGTAGAAAATTTAGTTTAAAGCAATTAAGTGTGTGCTAAATAAAATGCATATAAAAGGAACTAAGTTAAACAAACTAATTGTTAAACTTTCAAAAGCAAACTTATGAATTCTAAACAAAGCTTTTGTGATGAAGGGTTTAAATTTAATAAAGCATCTTTCCCCTTTACAATGAGTATATGGATTGTGAAGAAATCAAAATCATTTAAAAATATATAAAATTTGTTTTGTGCCAAATAGGAGCAATAATATTCTTTACCCTCTTTCAAGTGCATAAATAACATTGACTAATCTAGAGTTTAGTCCCTAATTCCGTAGTTAGACTTAGAGGATATCTGCTACCACTCCATAGGTCCCACTACTCCCTCAAATAAGGGCTAAAAATCTCGCATTAGTTTTCAATCAACTGGACTAAATTGGGGATTTTAATCTATCACCTTGAAATCTTCAATTATGCATCCAACAAAGTATATTTTCCTATTTATTTGCATTCAACCCCATGGATAACATCCTCTCCCGTGAAATCAAATATAATTCTCATTATGTTGTAGAAATCATAGTCATTTCAAAGCATATGTTTCTCAACACATATTAATATTTCAATATGCTAGATTGAAAAGTAAATGAATATCAAAGTTTGAATCATTATAAATTATTGACATTTAAAACCGTAGAAAACAAAATCAATTCTTCATAAAACTAAATCTAATTGTAACGAGAAGGATAAATAAGATTACTCAGACTTCATGAGAAGAAAATAATAAAAAACGGATTTCATATATAAAAATAAGTTTACAAAAATAAGGAAATAAAAGACATAACTTATCCCACAATCCTTCCCAAGTAAATCTCTAAAAGTTCTCTTGAAGCACCATCTCTCCTTACAAGCACTATCAATTCTCTATTAGAAGTGTAATGAAGAAGAAATCTCTCACATTCCCTCTCCTCTTACAAGCCTAGATGAAAATCTCCAAGCCCTTGACTTTCTCTCTCTCTCATGCCTCAATTGCTTCTTTCAATCCACCCTTCACTCCTCCTCAAGCCACTGACTCTCCTCTCTAAGCTCTAGTTGCTTAAGACCGCGTTGTTTTGGGTTTTGGCTGTCTCCCTCTAAACAAAATTCAAAATTCCCTCTAAAATTTTATCTAAAAGTTAACCCTTTTGAATTCCAAAAGATATGTTTATTGATCCAAGAGACATATCCCTTCATAAAAGAACATTTCAAAATGTCTAGCTGCATTGAATCACTCCATAGGGCATTCAGAATAAGTGGACCTTTGTCCAGAACTACCTTAATTCATAAAAAGTCATCTCTTGTACCTCGGGCACTGGTTCTGGCGCTTCAGGCGCCAGCTCTCTGTATAGTGGCGCTTCAGGTGCTAGAATAAAAAAATTCACTGTTTTGGCTCCAAATTTCATTCTTTTTGCTACTTTTGCGCCAAATGCCTGAAATCGATATACCTACAACAAAAACATGAAAACACCCTTCTTTAAAGTGCAATATCACAAAAAATAAGCATTAAATGTATACTTAAAACAACACTTTTTTTTGGTGTATTAGAGTGAAATCCTTAACCTCGATCTGAGTGATTAACCAGTGGACCTGTATAGTTTTTCATCAAAATTATTTAATTTTTCATGCAGGTGAAGTTTACTTTGGTAAGCAAAATCAATGATGTTGTGAAAGAGATTTTTTTTGTTTTCTTAAATATATTTTGTAAAGTAATATAGTCCACAACCTAATTACTCTAATCAGGCTAGGACTACCAGCAACCAAAGAGTGTTAGGGGCATCTCCTATCAAAAGTTGGTGAATAGCATCCTCGATTCTATCCTCTCTTTTTGTTGAGGATCATTGAGGTAGGAGTTACTATTCCAAAATTCCATATTGCATCTCTTGTTTAGCACATATAAGCAATGTCTTCATCACCTTTGCTGACTAGACCACAGGCTTACACAAGCCTGTTGATCCATATGTGGCAAAAATATCCCCAATTCTCGCAAGGGTCAAAATACCTTATCCAAGACATAAACACTTGAGCATTGGGTATAACTGTAAGATAAGTAGTGTAGGGTATTTCATTGGAATCAATGTATTAAAGGGTCCCGAGGCATATCTTGGAAGATCCCTAAGATTTTATAAATGATTTCCTTCGGCAAAGAATAATAAGCATGAGTGTTCTTCAAAGTGTACAAAAGGCTATAAAAGTGATTGGGGATTGACCCTGTACATCTTTTAGAATCTTCTGAGTCATCTTGAGTTCGTGCAAAATTATTATTTTATTGAATTGATCACTCCAAGTTAATTTGGTTTTAGTGTTTTAACTTGTGCTCAATGAAATTTTAATGATTTAATTTGTCCATGAGTGGGGTGAATATATATTCATTTGATGTTTCGCTTAGAAATTATGTCGGCGAATAGCCTTAAGGGCAGGTTAAACTGTTAAGGAGACTTTACTCTTTCAATTGATTTTTTTCTTGGAGTGTTTGATAAATGTTTATGATTGATTGTGTTATCTTTTCTAAACCTCATTAAGCAATCTTGGATCAAACCTAGTTCACTATCATGCTCTTAAGTCTTTATTGGTAGATTTGTAATTTTGAAAAAAATGTTGAATGAGGTGAACTTAATTATTGTTAAAAGATTGTATCATCATGTGACCAATGATCTAAGGCTTCCAATTAGTAAGTTATTGTCTTCCTAATGTAGGCCCTTCACCTTAGGATCATCCAATTTAATTAACTTCCAAAACACAATAAATTGGGAAATTACATTTTTACCCTATATAGAAAATAAAATGAGTTCGTTTATATCCTTTAACCCTTTATGTTTTCGTCATTTAGAGAACTAATTAAAATAAATGTTACCCTTTTACCTTTTGGTTTATTCTAAATTTTGGTTAAGGTTTAAAAATTCCTTAATTATCATTTTGCCCTTAGGAAACTCCACTTCATAATTCATTAAGTTTAACTCAAATGAATTTATAACTTTATTGCTACTCCACTCATGCGTCCATCAGAATATTGGAGGAGAATTTATATTTTTATGATTTTTATTCAAATTTTTATAATTATTTTAGTTAAAAAATAAAGATTTTCAAAGATAATTAATTTAACTAAGTAAAATAAACTTTCTGTACTTAAGAAAATTATTGTAGGTTCACTTAGGTTAGAAGACCACTAAGAAAAATTTTTGTAAATTTTTTAATTATATTTTATTTTTTATAATTTTTTATTTGTTTTAATGAATAAATAAATAGAAAATATATTTTATTTTAGAAAAATCATTTTTATATTTTTCATAAGACTCTTTGATTCTGAGGAACTCATAGCAGTGAATTTTGTACTTTTGTTGTTTTTATTTTATTTATTGTAATTATTTTTATTCAAAAATTAAGAAAAATAGATTTAACTACTTAAAACACTTTTTTACATCATTGGAAATTTACAAACACCCCTTTAAGTTATTTTCTGTGGTTGGAGTGACGTTTAGGGTAATTTAGAGTATTTTTTTTCAATTTTTTTGGCATTTTTTGGTATTTTAAATTATTTTAAAATTATAAAATAGCTTAAAAATGAAGTTTTTATCTTAATCTCAATTTTATTTTTCTTAGGTCTCTCTGGTCATAAGGAACACTCCAACCCAATTTTCATATTTTTTAGAATTTTCTTTTATTTATTATAATTATTTTAAGCCAGAATTATTATTTACTTAAAAATACGTATTTATATTAGAAATAATTTTTGTGGCTTCCAATTTTTTACAAAGGCCTCCTAGGATGATTACCTACAACTTGTCCTATTTTGGTAATTATTCGAATTATTTCATATTTTCTACTTTTTAGTGATTTTTATTAATTTTAAATAGAAAAAATGGCTTGAAAATTTTATAAATATTACTTTTATTTTTCCTAAGATTCTCATACCATAGTGAACCTACCAAACAAGATTTTGTATTTTTATGACTTCTACTTTATTTTTTATAATTTCTTAAGTTAAAATAACACCAAATGTAAAAAAGATAGGGCTTTTAACCGTCGAGATGTCCTCTGTTATTGGAAAAATCAGAGAAGATCCATAAGGTCATAAAAAACAAAACCTCAAATTTTCATTTGATTTAAATAATTATTTACATATTTATGACTTATTTAAACTCTGGGGTATTTAATTTATTTAAAAATAAATAAAGGAAAATATTTTTAATTTTTAGTCCACTTTTTTTCCTCTATTCACCGAGCACAGAGATATTTTTATTTTTTTTATGAATTTTATACGCCAAGATATGCATTTTTAAATTTTTTGTATTTATTTAATTCAAAAATACCCTATTTATCTACTTATCTAAGTCAGCTGTCAGCACAAACTAAGCGTCTCCAAACGCGCACGTGCCATCCCTTGATTCGTCGCGTTTTCCACGTAGCATGTTGAATGTGCTCGTGTTCGTGTTCCATCTCCTCATTTGATGTGATCTAGTATGTCCATTCGATACACGCAAAAACGAATGACATCTGTTCATCATCCCTGATCATCCTAACCTGAGAACTATCCATGTTCTAGATCTATTATCTCAGTCGATTCTCAACTAAATCACTCGGGTTTGTTCCTACACCTTCATCTAAGTGAGATGAACATATCTATATGGTCAAATATGTTTGAAATACAACTTCACTTCATAATTGATGAAACTGAGACAACATTTACGGATTTTGAGTTATACCTTTGCCCAAGAGGTGAGACCTCAATTGGGTTGGTTGGAGACAATTGCCTTGAGTCTACAAAGCTCCTTGAAGTGTTATGTTGAGCTGAGATGTGGCCTATGTATGATTTCGAACGGAGGGTGACTCGAGCTTGGTCAAGGACTATGTTACGGTGCTTGGGAGAGGGCGACTTTTGATTAAGGAAGTGGATTTAAAGTGTGGGGAAGCTTATGGAATGATCAATTTGGAGTTTTGAAAGGTTTGGTGAAATAGCCAAAAAATTCTTAAATTTTAGTGGTGAAATTAGTTTTCCCAGTGGAAATGGGTGGCTAAGGATTGTTGACCTCATTTGTTGTTGAGGTCTAACTTTTTCCTCTTTAGAAGCCTAGGGTCTAGCCATTAGATTTTCCTGTTGACTATGCCTAGAAGACTAGAAAATGAACCCTCACCATTAGAAATTCCAAATTCTTCTTTGCTTAACTTGAAGTTCCATATATTGGTCCTAACTTCTAGCACTTAGTAGGTGGGGGGTCAGTATGGGGGAACTCAAGGGGAGTCTTCCATAGGATGGCTAGACCTTAGGACTAACCCTGGGTGGTCTGGTGACGGTTGAAATGGCTTGCACATACTAAACTTTCTTGCATACCCCAAACCCTAAGGCCCCTTGATTTGGTTTCATGATTCATTTTGGAAGCTCATATGAACGAACCTATACCCCTAGTCTTTGGCTAAGAGGGTTAGAACCAGCATATTGAGCATCCAAAATGAGTTCTCACATGGCTCCTATTAGTTTGGCATGGCTTCATGGCTTACATGCCCATTCTAGTCCAAAACCACCAAATTACCAAAATACCTCTTCAACCCTAATTTTTGCCAAAAATCCCAAAATACCCAAATTTGCCCAAAAATTATATCAAACCACCCACCACTACCTAAATTGACCAAAATTCACCAAAATCACCAAATTCCCAAAATACCCTCAAATTGCCAAAAAATACCAAAAGCTCCTCATGACCCAAAAATTCCAAAAATTTCCCAAAAATTCCAAAATCATCTCAAATATTCTCAATTTCAATTTTTTACCATCACATTGACCCAATTTAATCAAAAGCCCCAATTTTGACCTTATGCCTAAATCCACTAAATTATCCCCCCAATTCAATTCAAAATCACTTCAAATTCTTCCAAATCCTTCATGACATCTCCCTACACCAAACTCAACATTCAATTAGATCAAATCTTTAAGTCATTCAAAAAGGCCCAAATCCAAAAGCCCATATGACAAATTTTTCCCCCATCATCCATTTAATCAAAATCATTTCCTAAGTCCTAAATTCATGATAAAATTATTCTAAAAAAAGCCACATGACAAACTCCACCCAAATGCCCTAGAAATTAAAAATCCTTTCTCATGAAAATTAGCCAAGCCACATGCAAGCCATGAAGCCACTCCCAAGCGATAGGTGAGCCATGACAACCTTGTCACCTCATCAAACTATTAATGGCAAGAGGCCAAGCCACTTTCAGATATTCTTAAGATTCTTTTAACCCCTCCCATGAATCACTCTAACCCATGATTAGCTAAATCTCATTGGATAGAGACCTCACCATGATGATTAAGGTGAATCATTTGATTTCTCTCAGTACCCAAACCAGCCTTGGTGATTGAGTCCAACCCCAAACCATGATTTGACCCAAACTGACTCAAAATAGCCCTTTCCCCATACTATTTCAATCCTACACCTTTACACATGACCAACTCCAATTGAATTCACCAAACTCAAGCCCTGATCTCTCTGAGTCAGATGGTGACCTGAGCCTGGCTGTCCGTCCACCTTGGCTACTGAAAAAGCCATGTCCAAAAGCTCCACCAAGGCCAAAACTCAAAATTAAACCCATCCAAGCTGTCTCATCCCAATTGGATTTTTGCACATTGTTGGCATCCACATAAGTAACCCAAAGCACCCACCAATTGCCCCTGATGGCCTCTCCTTTCCCCTCTATTTAAACCCAACCTCCATGACCAATCCAAGAGAGCTTGAAATTCCTTGGGTAGACCCTGCCAAATTGCTTCTAGAGCTTCTTCAAGACCCACTAAGTTCAATCGAACCATCCTCAAGCCCTCAATCCCACTACCTGATTTCAATTTTGGAGCTCAAAATCAAGCCATAAACATGACACCCCCCCAAAACTCCACCAAACTCAAATTAATTACACCCACACCATCCCATAGTGAGAGAAGAAGATCGCCCACAAAAGCCCCATCACTAGAGCACCCTAAGATAGACTTTGATCGAACCCCTAAATCGGCCTTGGTCAATTTCATACCTAGGCATTTCACCATGGCTTGAGGCTTCATCTAGGAGCTCTTTGGATTCAAGGCAAGCTTTTGGAATAACCCAATCGAGGCCACACCTCTTGGGCAAAGGTATTGAACTCTCCCCTTAAATCGAGCTTTATTTAATTCTTTAAGCTTATAGACTTAATTTAAGGCTTAATCAACCATATAGATATATTCTCCTAGTCAAGACGAGTCTATAGAAACAAACCACACTTTATTTGGTTAAGAATCGAGAGAGATATTATGGTTTGAAGTTGGACTGTTCTCGGACTAGGGATTCGGGGATGATGAATGGATGTCTTCCATTTCTGCATGTATTGGATGGACGGATGAGATTGCGCCGGACAAAGGAATGGAACATGAACTGCGGGCTGAGTCAGTGCTGAGGTGTCTGGCAGCGCCAAACCGGAAGATGTCGTGTGGAAAGTTTGGATTTGCATAGGTTGAGGTGGTGCCATGATCCCTACAATATAAGTGTGCAAAATAAATAAAGTTGACTCCGCTATGCAGTTGTGCCAAAAGCTTGATGCAATATTTTATAAATAATAAATTTAAACAATTAATGTTGGGATTCTACGCAAGTATACAATTTGTTATCAAGTAATAAAAGACTTTGTATTTAAGCCCCAAATATCGATCTCACGGGGAATGTTTAAATTTGAAATGATAAATTACCTAAGAAATTTACAGAAAGTAAAAAAAAAATTACTGTCACTAGCTTCAAATGTTGAGATATTATCAGAACTAAATTATTTAACTACTAGCAAAACTGAAATGCAAAGTTTAAACAATAACTACTAAACTATTAAACTATGTTTATGTGATGAGGATTTCTTATGTGAAAAAACATCTTTTCCACTTTAATGAGATTTTGGTAAAGTGAGATGAGATAAATGTTTTTAATATGTATTGTGCCAAACAGGAGCAGTTTTAATTCTCTACCCTAATACAGTGTTATAGAAAATCATTAGTTAATCTCAGGTTTAGTCTGTAAATCCGTGGCTAGGCTAGGAGGATACTGGCTCCCACTCCAGAGCTCCCACTTCCTTTCACCTAAAGGCTAACTCTTGTTTTAGTTCTTAAACACTAAGACCAAATTGGGGATTTTAGTATGTCACCCTAAAATCTCCAATTCTACACCTAATAATGTATATTTCCCTATTTATTTGCACTTAATTCCATGAAAGAAATTTTCCTTCATGGAAACAAATTTGATCATCACTCTATTGTAGAACTCATAGTCCATTTCCCAGATCATATGTTTCATAACAAATTTTAACAATTCAATTGCCCTGATCGAAAAGTAAATTAAGTTCGCCGTTGAAAAATCATCACAATTTATTTTATATTTTAACATTTACACATCCATATTATCTTTCATTTCACTATATCTCAGAGTAGGGAGAAAGATAAAGGAAACTACTCAGACTTCATGAGAAAGATACAACAAAACACAAATTTTATATATAAAAGAAATTTCATACAACACTAAAAAAAATAAACACTTATCTGAAACACTTTCTCAAAGCAAAGTCCTTGTAGCCTTTCCTATGTAATGTAAGAAGAAGAAATCTCTATCTTTCTCCTTCTCCAACACTCCTAAGGAAAGATCCACACTTAATCTCATCCCAAAAACTCTAAATTTTTAAAGAAAAATCACTAATAGACTCCAAATTGGCGCTGGAATGAAGATGAAAATGTATATTGTATGTAAGAGAATGAACTGAGGTAAGGAATGGCAAAGGGAGCCAATTTTCTAATTAATTTTAGCCTCAAATAGAGCCTAGAGTCGGTTCTCTAATAGGTGCATCCAAAAACTCTTCAAAAAGCGTCCAAATTCGTCGAATCTTCCAAAAATAGGGTCTGAACCAACGCTAACGTCGTCAGTGCCCCTTTTGGCATCGTCGGCGCCAGGGGTTTGCAATTTAATTCGCTGCTCTCTGTTAAACGACATCGTCAGCGCCCAGTTTGGCGCCATCGACGTTGAACAAATTTTCAACTTCTCCATTTTGATTCCAAATTTCATTCTTTTTGCTTTCTTTTTGCTCCAAGTCCTAAAATTCAACAACCTGCAAAAAAATATTTAAAACACATTCCATTAAAGTGAAATATTACCAAAAAATGAGTATAAAATATGAGTCTAAAAATGCATATATTTTTTGTGTATCAAAATCCTCCAAACTTACATGTTACTTGTCCTCAAGTAACTCCTTTACTACTAAAAATATGACTTATGGTAAAGAATTTAACTTCTAGATTTCCATATTTATTCCACTAAATATAATAGCATAACTTAAGAAAAATTCAAAACAACTCCAGTTAATACCAAAAGTATAAGAATATCCAGCAATCAAGTCTAAGATTTCTGATTCATTATTCTTTTCAAGAAAAATTGCAAATTGTCATATTAAAGCCACTTAGAGTATTCATATGAAAAAGAACTTCATGAAACTTTACTATTAAATAAGTTAATAATCAAATATAAGTTTAGAAAATGTTGCCAAGCCTTCTTCGTTAAGTTGATTCAAGTGAAGCCAATTTTTAATTAGGCATCTCCTCAAGCTTCTCCCCACATTATCTTTTTCTTTTCTTATCTTTTCAGGATCATTTTTAATCCTTTTTCTTTTCTTTTCTTTTCTTTTCTTTTCAGGATCATTTTCAATCATTTTTCTTTCTCTTTTTTTTATGTGAGGATTATTATATCTGGATAGTCTTTAATGATTTTGAACTTCACTATCCTCTTCTTAAAGTCAAAAACTTTTCACATTTCTTCAATTAACAAATTTATATTAACTTAAAGATTCCATAAAGTTTAATTATTTTCTTCTTACATGAATCTTTAAGATTTTTAATACTTCAAAATACAAATTTCTTTACTTAAAATAGAAAAACATAGTCTTATTCTTTTATACCAAATATCTTACTCTCTAAAATTAACCTTTATTATTGAAAATTTTTACTTAAGTTTACTATATATTTAGAAACACAAATATAGTTATCTAAAGTTATCCCCTAATACCAAAGGTCATGTTAAATTTAAAAATTTTGAAAACATAGCTAAGTGAGGACATAAAATTAAGTTTCTTTCTTTAAAAAGGAATTTTTCTTTCCCCCCCATACTTAATTTTTTTTAAAAGATTTAGCATGAAGAACTGAAAAAATAAAGGGTGAAAGAAAACATTAAAAACATAAAGAAAAGACTTACCTATTGAATGTTCTAATTTTGAAACTTAATTCTGAAATATTGTAGGTGCTAATATGAAAAGCTACAAGACTTAAAACATTAAATAACACATAATACATATAAAATCTGCTGAAAAAGAGTTAATTACAATACATTTAATAAAATACTAATAACTAACAATAGAACTAAACTTAATTTCAAATAACAAACAGTTTTACAATTCTACACTTCACAACTTAATATCTAAAATAAAACAGAGTCTCACTATCTAACAACAAACAGTCTAAAAAATATAACAAAAACAAACAATAAAATAATAAAGTACAATCAAACATAAACTAAAAGAAATATCAAACTAACATATTACCAACCATCGTCTTATTATTTTCTTCTTCCACATTCAAATTTTGTTGCCGATATGGAGTAAAGACAGGGTGAGTAGGAAATTGAACTGAGTGATCACCCTTCATATATATAACCATCGCATCATCATAAGCAACATTATATTCAAAATTTTGTCTTATCAAATCATTAGTGTAAGCATTTCTGGCCTCCATGTTTTCCATTCTATGATCCATTCTCAAGATATCTCCCTGTTGGATAATCATCTGCTCCAATAGTTCTTGAAGAGTAGGGTCACTAAAAGTAGGGGTCCTCAAAGCAGAAGGAATATCCTTGGTCTTATTTTTAGACCTCCATCCAACATGAGAGCCATATGTCTTTATATTGGCAGGCCCAATAAGTTTTAGAGGCTCAATCCTCTCTTCCTCTGGTCTAAAGTCAACTCTTGTCTGTTCATAGAGTGTGAAGATCAGGGCAGGGTGTGCTAAATCACAAGTGGTCTCTCCCAAAGCAATAGATCGAGTGTTCATATAAATAATAGAGCCTACATTTATCCTCATCACTTGTTGGATACAAAAGTTCAAGATGGCTCTATCCTTTATAATCACGCTATGATGATTTTTCGATATTATTCTTCCAGAAATAAAGCAGTGTCAGGCCTCATATACTACATTTAAAATAGAAAGAGGAAATTTTACCTTAACACCATTCTTCACCTTCCAGGTTCCTCTTCCATCAGTAAGAAAAGAAATAACCTCATCCAAGGCCTCATTCGTAGCAGAAAATGATTTATACTGGCAACTGTACTCATCTTCTAATTGATAAAATTCATTAATCTTTCTTGGAAAAAACTCTACCATTTTCCCACAAACAAAAATAATGTCTTAAGAAGTCTCTTTAAAATTGGCATAGAACTCCATTACTACACCAATAATCGCATCGACAGTAAAATAACAAAAATTTTCCCACTACCAAGCATTGATTAATCGCTCGACTTCTCCACCCGGATTTCTAAATCCATGATCCAGAATCACTTTTTATTTTCAAATAAACTATGGAAACGAGCACTAGCTTTGAAGCTGACAAATTTTTATTCATCATAGTCCACTTTTCTCATTCTTTTGCTCATTCTAAGTGCCATAGTAAATCTTAGAAAAATTTGATAAAAATCCGAATAAATTCCCAAAATTCTAAAAATCACAATGTTTAAAACTTAAATCTACTAAGTAAGAGTACTTCACCAAAAGATTTTCTCAAAATCTCTCAAAAAATTCCAAAATTTTTGGATCTCGGCAATGTGAGATAAATCCTTGGTGAAAATAAAAAAGTTTTAGTTCAAAGTGTAGCTCTTACCTAGAGAAGATGAAATCTGAACTTCCTTTGCGTTAAAATTGCCTCAAAACCGAGCAAAATCAAACCCTAGGTGAAAAAATCGGAGGTTGAAGGTGACTCAAAGGGTAAAAATGGAGTTCTACGGTGCAAATTATGAATTTTAAGGGGTTTAAGGAGTTCTCGGGTTGAGGGCACTGTCGGCGCCCATGCTAGTGCCGTCAGTGCTAAAGACCAAAAAATTCTATTTTCTGATTTTTGCAATTTTCAATTTTCTTTCATTTTACTCCATAGTCTTTTTAGTATCTTTGAACACAATTTTTTATTTAACAATAATTCACAAACAAACATTTTCACAAACAACACCAAACTAACTTTTATATATGAAAATATACTTTTTACAAATACATTTTTCTAATCACACTTCCACATCCTTAAAGCAAACTAACTTATAAATCAACATCAAAATCAAGCCACAACACTAACGCTGACACAAAAAACTATACACACAATCAAATTTCATAATTCTAAAGCAAAGCAAACTAAATCAAATCCACACAATAACATTAAATACATAAGTATTTTAAACTAATAGAGAGTCCAAATTCTTCAATTATTCTACTTCTTTTTTAGTGTTTTCTCCTCCTCTAATATCTCCCACAGACTGGTAATGAACGTACAAATTGTAGAAGGGGTCGGTACGGGAATTGATCAATCAAATTTTTTTTTTATCCATCCTTTTTCCTTGAACATCCGCATTAATGCTGCTTCAAATGTTCTAGTATGATCAAAATTCTCCTTCATCCTCCAATAGGTGATCGAAAAGGTATTTAACATTTCCTATTGCATTCGTTATACTATGAAGTTCTCTTTCAATTTTATTTATTTTCTTTTCAAAAGCTAGTGAACTTCCAACTGTTTGTGGCATTAATAGAGTTGAAGCATGTGATGAATGATCCAGGATAACATCTAATGCTTCATTTCCATTTATAACATAATTATCATCAATAAGAATTATGGGCTCCCAAGGTAAAAAAACTTTTTCCCAACTTTCATATGGAACTTGAGATTGATTGCAAAGTAGGAAAATTGTGGAAGGATGCCTAAGTCCATATATTGGCTCATTCATAATAATACCCATAATAGATTTAAAAATTATAGATCCTTCATCAATGGGCTTTTTCATATGAATGTAATAGTTTAAAATACCACTTTCTTTAGTGACTCTACTAATCTTCATGGTAGGGAGTAATGTTATAGAAATGAAGAAATGCCACTATTTTGATATTGGATTAAGCAATGAAGTAGAAAAACTAGCAAATCCCTGATCTCGCATTTTCCCAAATATCACTTTTTTCCTTAAAAAAATTATAGACATCTTGCATCAAATCTCTCATTGGGATAAAATTAATATAATGACATATTGGAACTTTTTCTATCATATACAACTCATTAATTCACGCTGGAGTAAATGGTGCAGCCTTACCTCGTATGTAGACAACTCCTTGGGTAAAATTATGTAAGTTGGCATAGAACTCCTTCACCATCGGTACAACAACTGCAGTAGTAGAGTAACACAAAACTTGCCATCATCTTTGTATAAGGATTTTATCAATCAGAGAACTTGGATTAATCAATCCATGATTAACAAAGCCTCTTTCCTTGATAAGCCTCTTCTTCGTAATGACTTTATCATATAATCTCTGCGTGTCAAAAATGATAAACTTTCTTATATTGAAAACTCCATACCTAAAAGTATTTCTGGAATTGCAAGCCATGTAATTCAAAAATAGGAAGTTTCTGGTTGTTCAAGGTAGTTTTTAGGACTTTAAAAACACGTCTCGGTGGTTATTAAGGTGAGAAATCCCGCCAAAGTCCTCCAAAAACCTCAAAACCGCACGAAACTGCTCGGGACACCTTCGTCGCTTTCGATGGCACTATCGGTGCCATGTTTTAATATATTCATTAACATCTCTAAAAAGGGTAGACCAATAAAATCCAGCTTGTAAAATCCTATATGTAGTTCTATTTATTCATGGCGCTGCCGGTGTCATGTTTTAATATATTCATTAACATCTTTAAAAAAAAGTAGGCCAATAAAATCCAGCTTGTAAAATCCTATAAGTAGTTTTATTTATTCCAAAATGTCCTACAAATTCAGAATCATGACATCATTCAATTATCTGTTGAGTTTCTTCATAAGGCACACACATTCTAATAATTAAATCTTTACATTGTTTATGTAAATATGGGTCATCCCAAAAATATAATTTTGAATCATAAATGAATTTCTTTAGTTATGTATTTTTAATATCAGGTGTAGAATATCACTTACGATATAATTTACTATATCAGCATACCACAGTACATTCTTTTTATCAATACTATATAATTATCATCAGGGAAATTTTCTAAAATTTCATTTGCAAAATTAGTTAATATTTCTCTTTCAAGTCTAGACAAATGATCAGCTATTTGATTATCATTTTCCTTTCTATCAACTACGGTAAATCAAGCTCTTGCAAAAGAAGTATCCATCTAATTAATCTTGGTTTAACATCCTTCTTTTGCATTAAATATTTAATAACAGAATGATCTGTATGCACTATACATTTAGTTCCATATAAGTAAGGTCTAAATTTATCAAAGGCATAAACAATAGCTAATAACTTTGTTTCAGTAGTAGTGTAATTGATTTGAGCATCATTTAGAGTTTTACTAGCATAATATATTACTTCGAAAACATTGTTGTGTCTTTGTCCTAAAACAGCTCTAATAACGTAATCACTAACATCGAACATTATTTCGAATGGTTTTTCCTAGTCAGGTGGAACTATTATAGGTGCAGTGATTAATTTTTCTTTCAATAATTCAAATGCTTTTATACATTCCTCATTAAAATTAAATTTTATATCTTTTTCTAAAAGTTGGCATAATGACTTAGTTATTTTTGAAAAATTTTTATGTAGCACCTGTAGAAACCAGCATGTCATAGAAAGCTTCTTACCCCTCTAACATTAGTAGGAGGTGGTAATTTTTCAATAACTTGAATTTTTGCAGGATCTACTTCCATGCCATTTTCAGAAATTTTATGCCCAAGTATAATACCTCCTACAATCATAAATTAACATTTTTCCCAATTTAGTACTATGTTGATTCTTTCACACACTTCCAAAAAATTTTCTAAATTATTTAAACATAATTCAAACGAAGTTCCCGAATATAAAAAAATCATCCATAAACACTTCCATTCCATGTTCAATAAAATTGCTAAAAATTGGCATCATACATCTTTGAAATGTTGCAAGTGCATTACATAGTTCAAAAGACATTCTACAGAAAACAAATGTTCCACAAGGGCTTGTAAATGTTTTTTTCTCTTAATCCTCTAAAGCAATTGAAATTTGGTGATAACTGGTATATCCATCTAAAAAGTAATAATATTTGTTTCCAACCAATCTATCCAACATTTGATCTAAAAAGGGTAAAGGAAAGTGTTCTTTTCTGGTGAACCTATTTAACTTTCTATAGTCAATACAAATTCGCCAACCATTAACTTGTCTTATTGGAATTAATTCATTATTTTCATTATTTTCAACGGTCACTCCTCCTTTCTTCGGAACACAGTGAATTGGACTTACCCAAGCACTTTCTGAAATAGGATATATAATTCCAGCATCTAACCATTTTAAAATTTCTTTTTTAACCACTTCTTTCATTATTAGGTTTAATCTCCTCTGCGGACCAACTTTAGGTTTGTATCGTTTATCTAATAGAATTTTGTGCATACAAATTGAAGGACTAATTCTTTTAATATCTATTAAAGTCCATCCAAAAGCCTTTTTATATCTTTTCAACATGTCTATTAATTTTTGTTCTTGAATTTCAGTTAATTCAGAAGATACAATAACAGGCAATGTAGATGACTCCCCTAAAAACACATATTTTAAATAGGCAGGTAATATTTTCAGTTCAAGTTCAGGTGGTTTAATACTTGAAGGAATGTGATTTTTATTATCGTTTTCCAACAAATCTAACGTTTCAAATTTGTCCTGAATATAATTCAAATCTTCTTCTTTTATTTCGTCCTTATTTTCAAAAAATCCTCCTTTCTTTAATTTGTCTTCAAACTTATTCTTAAACTGCTCATTACTCAGATAATTAGTAACTTTCCTCCTAAAACATTCATATATTTTTCTATTGCAGGATATTTTATAGCTTTTGCAATATTAAATGTTACTTCTTGATCATTAACTCTCATTACTAATTCTCTTTTTTGCACAACTATCACAGCTCTTCCTGTTGCAAGAAATGGTCTCCCCAAAATTATAGGAATCTCTTTATCTTCCTCCATATCTAATACTATAAGGTCTACAGGGAAAATAAATTTATGCACTTTTATTAATACATCTTCTATAACTCCTTTTAGATAAGTTATTCATCGATCAGCTAACTAAAGAGTTGCAGTAGTAGGGAAAATCTCTCCCAAATCTAAACATTTAAAAATCAAGAGAGGCATAAGATTGATACTCGCTCCTAAATCACATAAGACTTTTCCAAAAAACTTTTCACCAATAGCACAAGGTATAGTAAAACTATTAGGATCTTTTAATTTTTCAAAAAGCTTTTTTTGAATAATATCTTTACACTCTTCATTGAGTGCAACAGTCTTGTGATATGTAAACTTTCTTTTCTTGTTTAATATATCTTTCATAAATTTCACATAACTTGGCATTTGTTCCAAAGCTTCAATGAAATGAATGTTTATCGTTAACTTCTTAAGTATTTCCAAAAATCTTATAAATTTTTTATATTTATTCTTCTACTTCAGCCTTTGAGGAAACAGAGGTAATGGTTTTTCTAAGGGAACTTGTGTTTGTTCATTTTCATTTTGGTCACTTTTCATTTCTTCCTTCTCTTTATCAACCTCAATTTCTCATTAGATCCTTGTTTCAACTTCTTTTCCACTTCTTAATTGAATAGCTTTCATTTGTTCCTTTTTTTGATCTTTTGGATTAACTTCCACATTACTCGGAAGAATTTCTGAAGGTTTGTTACTAAGTGTAGTAGCAATATGTCCTAATTGATTTTCAATATTTCTAATAACATCCCCTTGATTTTGTATTTGATTTCCCATGTTCAACATTACTTCTTCCATTGTCAACTTCTTTTCCTTAACTTGTGGGCTAGGGTTAGAGTTAAATACAGGAGGATAATAAGGTTGATAATTAGGATTTCCTTGGTTGTTCAAATTTTTGGAGGGATTCACTGAATTGCTATAATTATTCCAACTAAAATTAGGGTGATTTTTCCATCCAGGGTTATAATAGTTAGAATTGGGATTTTTATTTTGATTATTTATAGTATTTAAAGTTTCATAAGATGATTGAGTATCAATAATCTCTCTTAGGATATAACCTTTCAGAGGGCCATTGAAAATTTTTAGTAGTCATTTCTTCAATTAAAAATTATGCTTAATTAAAAGGTTTTGACATTAGTGATCCACCTACAGCAGCATCTATAATAGATCTAAGTGATCCTACTAATCCATTATAAAATGTTCAAATTATTAACCAATCTAGTAAATCACGGTGTGGACATTTTCTAAGAAGATCTTTAAATCTTTCCTAAGCTTCATAAATTGATTCCCCTTCAAACTAATAAAAAGAAGTAATATCATTTCTAAGCTTAATGGTTTTCGAGGGTGGAAAATATTTAGCCAAGAATTTTTGTGATAGTTCTCCCTAAGTTTTAATAGATCCAGGTGCTAATGAATTTAACCAAGCTCTATCCCTTAATGAAAAAAGGAAAAAGTCTAAGCCTAACATCATCATTAGAGACTCCGTCATATTTAAAAGTAGCATAAATTTCAAGAAAACTAGCAAGATGTAAGTTAGGATCTTTAGTATGTGTTCCTCTAAACTAATTATTTTGTACAATTTGGATAATAGCATGTTTAAGCTCAAATGAATTAGCAGCAACATCAGGATTTTGAATAGTCAATTGAAGTTCATCTGCTGTCGGATTAGCATAATCTTTTAAAGGTTTTTGTCAATTTTTATTTATTTGATTATCTAAGTTATTCACCATTTCATTTAAATTTTTAATTTTTTTTGTTGTTTTCAAATTTTTGTAATAATACGTTCTAATTTTGAATCGTAAGGTACTAAACCTTCAGATCCAATACTTCGCATAAACAAATATAAAAAGTAAAGAAAATTTTCTTAAAAAATACGTCTTAAACAAAAATATATTTCATTTTGGATTTTTGATTTTTGATTTTTTTTATAGTTATATTATCTCTAAATTTCCTAATTTACAAAATCTATTCAATTTACCGTTACTTTCCTTGACAACAGCACAAAAAACTTGATCCCGAGAATATAGTTGTGCAAAATATATAAAGTAGACTTCGCTATGCAACAGTGCCAAAAGCTTGATGCAATCTTTTATAAATAAGAAATTTAAGCAATTAATGTTAGGATCTACGTAAGTATATGTATCGTTATCAAGTAATAAAAGACTTTCTATTTAAGTCCCAAATATCGATCTCACAAGGAAGGTTTAAATTTGAAATGATAAATTAACTAGAAAATTCATAGAAAGTAAAACAAAATTATTGTCACTAATTTTGAATGTTGAGATATTATCATAACTAAATTATTTAACTACTAGCAAAACTAAAATGCAAAGTTTAAAGTAACTACTAAACTATTAAACTATGTTTATGTGATGAAGATTTCTTATGTGAAAAAGCATCTTTTCCACTACAATGAGATTTTGGTAAAATGAGATGAGATAAATGGTTTTAATATGTATTGTGTCAAATAGGAGCAGTTTTAATTTTCTACCCTGATATAGTATTATTCATGAGAAAGATACAACAAAACTCAAATTTCATATATGAAAGAAAATTCATACAACACTAAAAAAAACGAACAACACTTATTTGAAACTCTTTCTCACAGCAAATCCCTTGTAGGTTTTCCTAGAAAATGTAGGAAGAAGAAATCTCTCACTTTTCTCCTTTCCAACACTCTTAGAGAAAGTTTCACACTTAATCTCAACACAAAAATTCTAAATTCTTAAAGAAAAATCACTAATAGACTCCAAAATGGTGGTGGATGAAGATGAAAAAGTGAATTGTATGTAAGAGAATGAATTGAGGTGAGGAATGACAAAAAAGGATCCAATTTTTTGATCGATTTCGGCCACAAATAGAGCCTAGAGTCGGTTCTCCAATAGGTGCATCCTAAAACTCTTCAAAAAGCGTCCAAATTTGTTGAATCTTCTAGAAACAGGGTCTGA
Organism: Phalaenopsis aphrodite; assembly: GCA_003013225.1. Taxonomy (NCBI): domain Eukaryota; kingdom Viridiplantae; phylum Streptophyta; class Magnoliopsida; order Asparagales; family Orchidaceae; genus Phalaenopsis; species Phalaenopsis aphrodite. The sequence continues at coordinate 744,445 of NEWO01000094.1, forward strand.
ACTGACACTAGCACCATCGACTCTAGTGGTCCGCAATTTAATTTGATGCTCTATGTCAAACGGTGTCGTCGGCGCCCAGTCTGACACCGTCGACGATGAACAAATTTTCAAGTTCTCTATTTTAACTCCAAATTTCATCATTTTTTTGCTTCTTTTTGGCTCCAAGTCCTAAAATTCAATAAATTGCAAGAAAACATTAAAAATACATTCTGTTAAAGTGCAATATCACAAAAAATGAGTATAAAATATGGGTCCTAAAAATGCATATATTTTTTGTGTATCACGCCACGTCACTTAAGTAGGAAATTAAGGAATTTCTTATTTTTTAAACACTAGAACATCAAAAATTCATATCTTGGTGTAGAAAAATCATAAGAATAAAATAAAAATACTCTCTTACTCAGTGAACAGAGGAAAACAATGTGAAAATATTTTTATATCCATTTGATGCATGTATAATTTTTAATTAATTAAATGGCATTTTTCTTATTTTGATTCTCCATTTGCCTTGACATTTCACCATGGCATGGGACCATGGGGCTTTTGATGTATATGTTGTTAGGTATCTACCCTGATTTTTCTAAGGTCATAGAGTATCTCTAACTAGAGATATCTAATTTTCAAGTTAAAGATCCCTATTTTGGTAAAATAATAATAAAATGAAAATACTCATCATAAAAATATAAAATTTATTTTGGTAGGTTCACTGTGGTCAGAGGACTCAAAGAAAAGATAAACTTAGTTTAATTTTTTAAAAATAACCCTAATTGTCACCAACCCTAAAAAATGAAATAAAATAAATTATAGTAATTATAAATTTAAATGACATAAAAATCATGTTCAATTGTAATTTAATGTCAGAGGAGCTTTCCATAAAAATTTCAAGTTAAATGGAGTTAATTTGACTACTCAAATAAATTAATCAAGTGAAATCACATTTTTGACATTAAAATAATTATAATAATTAAAATAAAACTCAAAAAATTACTAAATTGATTTTTGGGAGCTCCTTATGACCATAGGAACCTAAAAAAAATAAAATTGGAATTAAAATAAATATTTCATTTTTGAGCTATTTTTGGCATTTAAATAATTAAAAATTAATTAAAAATCATAAAAATTGTAAGATTGTAAAAATATACTAAAATATCACACTTGACTTGTTGACCACCTAGAACTAACTAAAATAATTTTCCTACTTTTCTAAGTCAAGATATAAATTTCTAAGGGCTTAAAATGAATTTTCTCTAATTTCTCACTAAAATAATTCCAATAATTTAAATTAAAAACACAAAAAATTCGAAATTTATTTATTTAGGTTCTCTGGACTCAGAGAGATTTAATAAAAATATAAAACTTAATTTTTTACTTAAATAATATTTTATATTTAATTAATGCTCAAAACAAACAAATAATTCTAATAATTAAATTAAACCTCTAAAAATCATGAAAATTGGTCTAAGTGGTCCTCTAACCTAAGTAAACTCCTAATAATTTTCTTATGGACATAAATTTTGTTTTGATTGAGCTATTAAATTTTTTTGAAAAAACCCTATTTTTGCATTAAAAATAATTATAAAATTAAATAAATTCAGAAAAAAATACATTTTCTCCCTTGATGCTTTAATTAACCCATGAATGGGGTAACTTAAAATTTTCAAGCCATTTGAGCTTAATTTAAAGAATTATAGGGTATTAGGGCCTTAGGGGCAAAAGGGTAATTTTGGAATTTAAGACTTAATTAATATTTAGGCTTAACCAAAGGGCTAAATGGGCAAAAAATAATCTTTATTGATATGTTTTGATGATTGGAATATGAAAGGAATAAATGGTAGTAACCAACCTCACTTTGGTCTTGTAAAGGATAAATTTGTAATTTCCTTAAAATTGATGAAACTTGAAAGAATATTTAAATAAAAAAAGATGTTGAGGTGAGAGGTTTGGTTTTTGGAAGATTATAACTCACTGATTTTTAAACCCCAATTAATGGTTTTGAAATAATTTATAATTCATGATAATGATTAAAAGTAAAAACATTTAAATCTTTTTCTAAAATTACAAATCTACCCATTAAGCTTTGAAGGGCTTACTATTGAACTAGGCTTAATCAAAATTTTGTTTAATGATATCTAGAAAATAATCTATAACTAATTTAAAAATTTTTAAACACTACAAGCCCATCTTTAAAATCAAAGTGCTAAGCTCCTTAATTAAACCAAATTGCCCCTAGAGGTCTTTACCTATATAATTTATAAATAAAGCATCTAGTGATAATTACTCCGTCCTAGGGTTGGCCAGAACATCAGTTCATTGAGCATAAGGGCATGATAAGGATGAATTATTAAGAAACATAACGAGTTTGAATAAACTCGGGACTTTTCAAGAGATTGTGAGATGTATGTGGCCTGGTCCTTAGACTCTTCTCATACTCTTTTGGATATCTTGAAGTATGATTAAACTCATTATGCCTTGCTTGAGAAATCATCTATACACTTAGATAAATAGGACTCATTAAGATATGACATAAGATATTGTAGACACACCTTGAACTTGTACTTCCTATTCTTTTCCTACAAGCATGCTTTTATTCCTGCAAAACTATATACATATGCCTTGCAAGTATTAAAATTTCAGGTGGAGGAATGAGAAGACTCGACAGGTATGCTTTTATAGTTTACAACATCTTCTTTTCTTGCACTTTCTTTACTATACTTCTCCTGCTCATGAACTTGCATGTTAAATAACAATGTCACCCTGCATGTCGAAACTAAAACTTTTAGGATAGCCACACAACTGAAACAAAAAAAATTAAAAATTAAACATGATAAAATTCACCGCCAAAACATTCAAAATATAAAAAAACTAAAAAATTTAATCACAAACATCACAAAAAACCAAAATTGCAACTAAATTAAAATGTCTCTATCGGATGATCGGGAATCCCTCGGAGGAGGTAACCTTTGGTTGCTAACAAGACTTTTCACAGTATAAATAAAAGTATGGAACTTATTAAATTGAGTTTATTAAATTCATTTGGACTAAGTGAATCCGAAAGAAAATAGTAGTACCAGAACAAGAGAACCGTAGGATCCTAACTGGTGTCGCTCTAATCAACTTTAATATGCCCCATAATATTTAAATAACCATAACCGTAAGAAACAATTGATTTGACATCATAATCCGACATACTAGAAAACGTGACTTCTAAAACATGATATTTTTCTCATCTCCTCAATTGAACTTTCTAAAACTAAAACTGCTACTTCATCGAACAGCTTGGAGCTTTCCTGTGGGCAGCATTCTACGATAATGATCTATAACAGCAAGAGGATCTACATTTAGAATTAAACAACAAATTTATAGGACTTTGAGGTTGTTTGCTTATGCAACATAAATCCTCACTTATCTTTAGGTCTTTGTATATTTATGTTATGCAATATAAGCCTTAACTCACCTTAGGATTCTGAGGTTGTCTTTCATTACTACCTAAATCCTTACATCTTCTAAGCTATTCATGTGATCATTTTACACGAACGTAAGCTCTAATTAAAAAAATTGCAGGATGAAACATTCAATAATTCTAATCTTCAAAATGGAAGCCAAACAGTAGGATAGTTTGGGAAGTCATCGAGGTTCTCCTTAGGATTTATGACATCCCCTAGTTCTTCCTCCTTTGGATTCCAAAATAAAATGTTCTAAATTTAAGTTATTCACCTTTCACATCTCTTTGCCCGATCTCATGGAAAATTCCAATCTCTTTGAACTCCTTGAAGATAATATCCCCTGATTTTTATCGAGAGTTTTCTTAGGTGACTTCAGTTATCTAAGATGTAATTAACTATAGGGGTTTGCCCTTATAGGAAGCATTTCCAAACTCAGCTTAATATAAAACATATTTAATCCTTTGTCGGCACTATTTTTGGTGTAGGGTTTGCCCGTAAGAAACTGTCGATCCTCGGAATTTAAATCCCGTCGCCCGTTTCGGAAGGACGTTTAAAAAGTTGGGTGTTGAAAAAGATGAAGTCAAACTGACCCCATAATTTTCATAGTTTAGATGAAAGATCAATTTACCTCAAATCCTGTATCTTGCCCGAAGGATAAACACAAGAATTGAGGGTGAGGCTCGATCAAAAAAACTAAAGAAATTTATGACATCCGTTTTGGTCTGCAAAACCAATGTATTGGCTGACAAGTTCCCCTATTTAATATAAGGAATTAAATAAGGTTTATATTATGCTGGATTCGGGGAAAGCTTCATATAAGGGCAAGCCCCTATAGTTAATTACATCATAGATAACTGAATTTACCTAAGAATACTCTCAATAAAAATCAAGAAAAAAAAAATTACCTTCAAGGAGTTCAAATGGTAAGGACATTTCAAAGATATTAGACTAAAAAGTGTGAAGGAGATTGGTTCAAATTTGAAACATTTTGTTTTGGAGTTCAAAGGAAGAAACACTAGATGATGTCACGGATCCGAAGGAGAACTTCGGTGACTTCCTGAGCAATCCTATTATTTGGCTTCAATTTAGGAGAAATCAGTTAGATGTTTCATCGTGTAATTTTTTATTTATTAGGATTTACATTTGTGTGTAGCAATCAACACAAATAACCTTGAAGATGTGAGGATTTAGGTCATGACAAACGACAACCTCGGAATCCTAAGGCGATTTAAGGCTTATATTGTACAACAGGATTGTACAAATGCATAAAAGATGTGTTTGAGGATTTATGTTGCACTAGGCAAACAACCTTGATATCCTATGGCTTTGTTGTTTAAAGCTAAGGAAGAGATGTATTAGTATAGATCCTCTTGCTATTGAAGATGATCGGGCTGCTCACCATGTAAGCTCCAAGCTCCTCGTTGTAGCAGAGTTCAAGTTTTCTAGGTCATTTGATTATAATGTCAAATCAGGTGACCCTATGATTAAAGTTCTTTAAATTTTATTATAAGCATATTAAAGTTGATTAAAGCGACACCGGTCAAGATCTCACGGTTCCATCGTCCCGGCATCACTATTTTCTATTAGAATCACTTAGTCCAAATGAATTTACTAAACTCAACTTAATGAGTTCCATAATTTCATTTAGACCATGGGAACCCTCGTTAGCAACCGTAGGTTACCTCCTCCGAGGGGTTCCCGATCTTCCAATAGAGACGTTTTAATTTAATTAAAATTATATTTTTTTGTGATGTTTGTGATTAAGTTTTGAGTTGTCTTATATTTTGAAATGTTGTGGGGGTGATTTATGCAATTTTATATTTTCTATGCAGGTATGTAAATACAAGCATAAACAAAAGTGCAATAGGAAAGTACGAGAAAGACTATAAAACGGTGTAAACTATAAAAATGTACCTGACGAGTCTTCTCGTTCCACCACCTGAAACTCAAAATGCATGTCAGAGCATTTATGTATATAGAGCTGGAAAAGTAAAGTTTTGGAAAGCTTCCTAACTCTATATTGTGTATTGAGGGTCCTTAAATTTTAAGGATAATATTATTAAGTAAAACATATTAAGTTTAATAAATTCCTAAGGTATTCACCAGATTAAGAGTAGGGAGCAGGTCCATGCAACCTTCTTAATATCTGGTAAAAGGTCTTGTGTCTATTTAAACTTTATTATGTTGCTTAATAATTCATCCTATGAACAACCTGATGCTCAGTGAACATTGATGTCTTGATTATTCCCAAGAATAAGGTAAATGTCTTTTACCTTTCAATTTGAAAATTATGTGGGTGAAAACCCTTAAGAACACTTATCCAAATTTTAGTCTTAATTGGACTTGTGGTGTTTTAAAAGAGTTTGATTATGTTGATTTTTCTAATCCTCTTTTAACAAGTGGATTTCAACTTAAGTTCACCACTAAGTCCTTACGACCTAAGTGAGTGTATTAAGTGTGTGTATTAATTTTGAAAAGATTTGAAACTTTAAGTGATCATTATCAAGATCATTTAAACATCATTTTGATTATCAAATAAGGGTGTGAAATCATTAACTTCCAAAGTTATACCCCTAAATTCAAAAGTCATTTTATGCTAATGAAGTTTCCAAAATTTTGATAATTATAGGAATTATTCTTTTATCTTGTAATTTGGTAAAGTGAAGTGAGTTTCAACCAATTAAGCCCATTTTTTATTACAAATCATCAAATGAGTTAATTAATATCAGAAATTATCCATTTCCCATTTTGATTAAGCCTAAATGTTCATTAAGGCCAAAATATCCAAAACTATAATTTTGCCCCTAAGATTTCAATTTTCATAATTTGTCAAATTAAAGTCAAATAACTTTGAAATTTTTATGTAACTCTACTGATAGGTCAATTAAGACATCAGAGGAGAAAATATGAATTTTCACAATTTAATTTAATTCATATAATTATTTTCATGCAAAAATATGCATCTTCAAAGAAAATTCCAAAAGATGACCAGGACAAATCCTAATCACTTGAAATTTTTATGTAAGCTAGCCCTAGACTAGAAAATCATTTGGCCAAAATTTCATGATTTTTTGAATTTTTTGTGATTTATTAAGATTAATTGAAGTTTTGGGGATTTTAATAAAAATAAAATATTTCATATGTTGAAAAATATGTTTTATATTTTTTTAAAATCTCTCTGAGGTCAAGGAACCCAGAGAAATTTATTTTGTATTTTTCTGATTTTTATTTGATTTTTTAGAATTATTTTGGTGAAAATTCTATTTTGTAAGCCTTAAAAATCATTTTAAGGTTTAAAAATAGATATCTTTATTTTTAGACCTTGAAAAAAAAATATTCCAATGATTCCTAAATGTTTAGGAAATAATTTGGAACATTTCCATGAGTTCAATATTTTATGATTTTTTTTATTTTTTAATTATTAAAACTAATTAAAAATAACCTAAAAATCAAGTTTTTATTTTTATTAAATCCTCCTGATATCAGAGAACTCAAAAAACTAAATTTGATAATTTTTGGAGTTATGTTTTAATTTTTAAAAATTATTTAAGTGTTAACTTTAATGATGATCTTTAAAAATCAATTAAAAACATCAAATGTTCTCAAAATCTTTTGAAATTTTATGGTGAGTTGTCTGACTCATGAGCCATAGTGAAGAACAAAAATTAAGTGATTTTGATCTCTATGTACTCTAAATTAAATGTTTTAAGCAAATTGGGGTTTGCTTAAAACAGTGATGTTTTGATTCTTAAAAATCATGAAATTATTTCCTAAGACTACTCTGGCCACACAAAACTTACATGAATTTTTGTAGAATTTTCTAAGCCATATAAAATTTTCTATAATTATTTGAATAGAAAATACATAAAAACTTAGAAAACTAATATCTATGTCTAGAGATCTCCTATGTCTTTGGAAAAATGTTCAAATTGTGCACCTAGACAGAGTCCACAACATATAAAAATTTGGGGTCAATGTGATAATTCAATATGAATGGAGAATTGAAAAACTCCTAACCCTAATTCATTTTTTAAAATAATTTACGCATCAAATTAATGTGAAAATAATTTCACATGATTCTCCTCTGTTCACTGAGCAAGAGGGTAATTTTATTTTATTTTTATGAATTTTCTATACAAAAATATGGATTTTTGAAGTTTTGGAGCTATTTTCTGAATTTATTAAATATCCTATTTATTTATTCAAACTGCGGGCTGACTGGATCATCGGATCCGTCGAAAAGCCACGCGGCACGCTTCTATTTGACGCCGCCTTCTGACTCAGCTGCCACGCGGCCCGCCGTATCGCTTCAGAGGATCATCCGGCTTGATCTCCGCCGTCCATTCAATACACCCAAGAACGGACGGCATCCGTTCATCGTCCCCGATAGGCTTAACCGAGAGCCGTCCATTTTAAAACCTTAATATCTCTCTCATTTATTAATGGATTTTAATGATTATTTTTTAAAATTTTTCATCTTAAAAAGACGAACACATCCATATAGTAAATATAATATGAAATTAAGTCATTATAAATGGAGAGCTCGCGAAGGCTCGGGAGAGTAAGTGAGGTTATACCTTTGCTCCGAGAGGTTTAGCCTCAATCAGAGATTTTTCACACCTTCATTGGGTCCCAAAGAGCTTAGGGATGAAGCCTCTGGCTCTGGTGTAAAGCCTATGTATGATTTCGACCACAGCCAATTTTGGGTGTTGGTTGAGAGCTATGGTGATGGCTATTTCAGAGGGGGAATTGATGGGGGTTTGGCTTCTTTCACTGTTGTGAAGGTGTAGGGCCAATTTATTTGAAGTTTGGTGCTGTGTAGGTTGGGATTGAGGTTTTTCCTGGTTTTGCGTAGGGATTCAAACTCAAAATTGAATTGCCATGGTGGATTTGAGAGAAAGAAATGGATTGCAATGTACTGAGGGTCTCTTAGGGAAGCTCTCTGAGGAGTTTGGAAGGCCTTGGTAAAAATTCTCTTACTACCACTATTCATGGCCGTGGGGGGGAGAATTTATAGAAATTGGCTAAGGGGAGGCTTGGCTGGCCAATTGAGGGGTTAGCCCCACTGCTTAGGTGTTAAGCAGAAGAGCTCTCAGCTCAATTTGGGCTTAGGTGGCCTCTTGGCATGAATTTGGGTATTGGCCATGTGGGGGCTCACGGTTTTGGGCTTTAGCTTGGGTTAAAGTGGCTAACCAAGGGTTGGATCATGGTTAAAGCTTATAATGAGCAATAAAAATGGCACCATAGGGTATGGACATGTGGTATGGCAAGTACTTTGATTTAACCCTCTCCTTATCCCTTTAAGAATTTTAAAAAAAAATTTACCCATGAGATAAATATCAAGCTTAACCATGGGTTGGTGGCTGGCTTTAAACTCAACCCTAGAGTCTAGGATGAGTTATGGCGAGGCTCATTTGACCATACCAAACTCAATTGGTTTGGATTTGGCCATAAGTCCAAGAAGGTGCATATGACCAAATCTTGCGTTTGGACTAGGTTAGACATGTCAATTGGCCCAATTAAATATGGAATTTGGTGTAAGATACCATTAGGAACAACTTTCATGAAGGGTGAAAGTCATTTTGAGGTCAATTGGTTAATCAATTTGGTGGATTTTTAATTTTTGACCCATTTTAAGCATGTTGGGCTAAGTTTGGGTCAAACTTGGGCTAGCCATGGGCTAAGTCCAAATTAATTGTTGTGTTTGGTGTAAAACATCATGATGAACAACTTTCATGAAGGATGAAAATTATTTTGAAGTTGATTTGGTGGTCAATGTGGATGGATTTTGATGGGTTTTGGGTTTAGACCCAAACTAGGCATATGTGGCTAATTTGGGTCAAACTTGGGCTAGCTTTGGGCTAAGCTCAAATTAATTGTTATGATTGGTCAAAAATGACCTCACAAGGAATTTTCAACAAAATTGGGATGCCAATTTGAGGTTTAAGGCATTCAATTGTTAAGATTTGAAGGGTTAGCCAATATTGGGGCTAATCTTGGGAATTTTGGATTTGGTCAAAATTAAATGGATTTGAGGCTTCACCAAGGCCAATTGATGGTTGATTTTGATGTGTAAGAATGTTGTAAAGATTTTTCAATATTAATTGAGGCCAATTGACTAGGCTATGGGTTCAATTGGGTGAGGTTAAGTCATATGGTCAAAATTGGGGTTTTGACCCAAATTAAAATTTGGCTCAAATCATAGACCACTTGAGCCTGGATTTGGTTTAGTTTGGTCATATTAAAAGATAATTTGAGTTTAGGATGGGAATTGTGGTCAATTAAGATCAAATTGATAGACACTTGGGATGGATTTGGGGAATTTTGGGTCTTTAAAGGACAATTTGGGGATTTTGGTTTAAAGAAGGGTCCCAAAGGCAGTTAGGTAATTTGGGGGTGTCTGGGGCAAAAGACCCAAGATGAGCATTTCAAGTAGAATTGGATAGATATCCATTCTAAATGAACCATGGATAAATGAAATCTCTATTTTAGGTTCTTATGTATTGGTTTTAGCCAGGGTATTGTGAGAGTATTGTATATTTTAGCTCCAAACCAGCACCCAGGGTAAATCTTAAGGCCAAGTAGCCCTATAGAAACTCTTCTTGAGTTTCTTCATAATGATTTTACCTACTAATTGCTAGAGGTTAGGACCAATATGTGGAACTTCAAGTTGAGTAAAAAGAGGAGTTTTGAGTTTCTAATGGTGAGGGTACCTTTTCTAGTTTTTTAAGACTAGTCAGTAGGAAAGTCCTATGGCTAGACCTAGGCTACTAAAGAAGTATCTAGACCTCAACCAAAAGTGAGGTCAACATCCTTCATATTAAATAGGGGAACTTGTGGCTTATAATAAAAAAATGCTTTCACAGACTTAATGGATGTCATAAAATCTTTAGTTTATTTAGTCGAGCCTTACCAGTAAGTGGTGTGTCTATCCTTCGGGATGAATATATTACTTGCAGTATTAGGCTCATTTATTTAAACTACTGGGGATATGATATTGGTCTGGTCTTTTATTTTTCAAAATCCAATACACTTAATTTTTCCAAATTATATATATTAAATTAAATTAAAATGGGTATTGGGATATCCATCCTAGCAGCCGACAACTTCACAACTCCCAACTTTTTAGTGCTTACAAGGAGGTTAGGATTGCACTTACGAGGTCTGTAAGAAGCTCTAGAACTAATTGGGCAGAGTTCCCCTAGGTTTTTGATAATCTTCAAATTTTGTCGTGGAGGGGGTATTTATAATTGAGGCCAATGGGGAGGCCTCAGGCTGTCATTGGTTGATGCCAATAAGCTAAGGTGGAGGGTCGAGCCACGCAATTAACCAATTGGAGTTTTCTACATTTGATAGGTAGAAATTTGGATTTAAGCCATGAGTGGTTGATCCACCTCTAACTAACCTATCTTTTTATATACATTTTTGATGATATTGCACTTTAAAGAAGGTATTTTACAATTTTTTGGTTTTAGGTACATAAAGTGGACATTTAGAGAAAATGAGGAAAAAATGGAGAAAAAATGAAAATTTTTAGTGCCACCGATGGGCCAGAAGGACACTATTGTTTTTTTTCATTTTTTTTAATTTTAAAAAGAGTCGCCAGCTTGTCAAACGTCGTATACTTCCCTTTCCTGAATAAATCACTCTTTCAAGTCATATGAATGACCTAAAGAAGAGAGAAACTGGAAAGACGGACATACGACAAAGTGACAAACAAGAGAAAGCACAAAACATGGAGAGCCTATGTACAATAAACCTCACAAGAATAGGATAATAATGTTCGCCCAAACAAGATCAGGTAAAAGCACCTTAAACCAATATCCGTGAAAGAATGCCTATGTAAACTACCCAAAACCAGAGAGTCAGGTGTAGGTGCGTGTTCTGGGGTCAAGAGCTCTCCCAATGTGGTGTAACCCTCTTGGTTAATTACATCTTGGGGGTATCCAAGAATACTCTCGATAAAAGGAGTTTCGCTTGGATTATCATAAATCTGGGGCAATAGGTACTCAAAGGAAGGTTATTACGTGTGGGAATAGCCTCGATGCTTCAAAGCTAGCGCTAAGTCATTGGGCAAAGAGTGAGTCTCTCACATCCCAAATGGGTAGCAGCTCATCAGCACGGGGGGCCCATGAAATAATCTAAATCATCTTAACGGGGATATCCCAACACGTCAAAGCACGTCTGGGCCAAAGGCCAGAGGACAAATCGTCGTATCCCAAATGGGTGACAACTCATTGGCATCGGGCCGTCAAGATGATATTAATAAAGTTAAAAAGAGACGAGGCTCAAAGGGGCTCATCAAGAGGAAGGTATAGTGATTTTAAAAGGTAGAGGTAACTGGGTCGAGGTGCCACTGACCCGTCATACATAGCTACTAGGACCCTAAGTCTACCTGGTCGTGAAGGTAGTCGACCCAACATATCTTGAGATCCCCGGTCAGCAATCCATGAATTGCATCATCCACGGGAACCTCGGTAGCTCTAAGGTCAAAGGAAGGAAACTCTATCCTATGAATAACAGTTGGAGCTCCAAGAGGAGGGACTTATACATGTTGAAGTGGCAAGGATGCCTTAGGAAAGAAAAGAAAGTGGAGGTTCAACTACAAAGCTGGAAAAGCTCCAAACAAAAGGACTTGCACCCCGTTTGGGTCGGGGAGCCTTCTAACATCCTAAGCGCACTAGACAAACACCTATAAAGAGGTATGCTGGGCCATTCAAGTTGGGGGAGCACGGGGACTCCTCCTTGGGACATGCAAATATGATGTAGTTATCTAGAGCGGTCCTTAAGTATTGTGGAAGCGTTATTAATATGTGCAAGAAAGTAAATGTTGCAATTTTTAGATCCTAAATATAATCATAAATTTTAATTATTTTGAATATTTTTGTTTAGGATTTTTGTATAAAATTAGGAATTTAAGTCCTAAAGTGTTTATGTTCCATCGTGAAAGCCCAGATAAATCACAGAAAGAAATATGGAAAACCCATGCAAATATGTAGGCATGCAATATGATGCAAAAAGTAAAGCAAGCCAAATCAAAATAATAAACAGACTAGTGCTACAAGGTTAACAACATATCCCAGAAAAGAAAAAGCGATCGGACTCTGCATATACATGCCCGGTCCTAATTCTATACATCAATATAAAATGCAGAATTGAGATACGGGGAACGAGCGTTGTTCCTGGTCCCCTTCATGTGATTCCTGTGCCAAACGCCTTGGAACCTGTGTCTGTATCTTATTTGTGTCACAGTACTCTCCTAGACTCTAAAAGTACATATAGAAAAGAAAAATACTCAATCCTACATGAAAATAAGTGTCAGCGGAAAAGCTCACATGCAAATAACATATCATGAGCAATGCCTTAAAAGTGGGGGAGCTAATAACACATGCAAACAAAAGGGTCAGAAGTCATTACTTGCTCCCCTCTAATAGTACATGTGTGTGTGCATATAAATAGCATGGCTCCCTACAGAAAAGCGCCCTAACACACTACTATGCATATGGAACATGCACTCACACCACAAGCACAATGTAGAAGAAAGATACCTTGCTAGGGCAAACAATCCAGCAAAGAACAATAGTCGGGTATCAAAAATACTACCCAACACACTAAATGTTAGCCTAGAACACCATCTAACAAAAAGTGTGTCAACCTAGTATCTAAGTGCGAGGTAAGTCTAGGTATAGTATGACTTTGACGAGGTCATCTTATCGACCTTATCCTAAAGATCCGAAGAATCTAAAGGGTTTCACGAATAGTGGTGACACTAGTTAGATCTATTAGAACTTTAGCACAGTCATACTGGTGTTAATCCCAATGACTTAACTTGCATTGCTCATCGAGATTAACCCAACAAGCAATGCTCGTTAAGGCATCACGACAACACAGTGTCACTCTCCTAACAAGCTTGGCTAGTTACCCGTGCAAACATGCAAATGCAAGTGCAGACAGTCATGCGACAGAAGGGATGAGTGTAATGAGGGGCAGTGACTCAGAAGGGCATACCACATAGGCAGTAACCCGAACAAATGGGTGTGTCGTAGCGGCAGTGACCTGAAGGGTGAGCGTGCCGTAGAGGTAGCAGCTCAAAGAAGGTGTGTCGAGGTGGTAGTGCCCAAAAGTGATGGTTGTGCCATGGTGGCAGTGGCCCGAAGGTGTGCCATGGTGGCAGCGGCCCACAGGTGTACCAAAGCGGCTGTGACCGGAGGAGACAGGCATGTCGTAGCGGGAGTGACCTGGAGGTAGTGGTGATCCTCACCGGGGAGCATCACACAAGTGCAAATGCAAATGCAAACACATAGAATGCAACATACAAGCAGGCAATCATGTCATATGATGCAAACAAAAAGGCAATAAGATTCAAAAGCATACAAATATGCAAGTGCTCGATTGACCGGACCGTGGTGGTTGGTTGAACTAAAGTGATCGATCGACCGGGTCGGGGTGGCCGATCGAACCAAAGTGAGACGCTCACCTAACTGGAGCGGTCTATCGGAGCGAAGTGAAATGCTCACCGGGCTAAGGTGGCCGGTCGGAGCAAAGTATAATGCTCACCATACCGGGGCGGCAGATCGGAGCAAAGTGAAATGCTCACTTAGTCAGGGCGGCTGGTGGGAGGGAAGTGAAATGCAACATGCACCAAGAAAAAATGTAATATGCAGCAAACCAACATGCAGGTAGTAAACCAAGCTCATGCTAACGACCTCACTTGGGAAACCTAAGGTTTAAACCCTTTGATCTGCGGCATTGCCGCCTCTTGCTCTCGTGAGGAAATGTGGAGAGTTTCTCCCCGGATCTCTGTGGGGGAAACTCTACATGACGTCGCAAAATAGGATGGCTACAAATATTTTCCTATTTTACGAACTCCTCCAGACTTTGCAAAGCAAGCAAGCTACAAAGCTTATCTTTTTTTGTCAAGTCTGACGTCCCAGCTTCTCAAAGTAAAGCCAGGGAACCCAAAGTAAGGGAAGTGAGGGACTCTGACCCATCAGAACTTGTGCTAAGACTCACAACAAAGGGGAGACACCGATTCTACAGAGGGAGTTGGCTACGCATGGAAAATCCTAATCTAAAGGCTAACTCTAGGAAATCCAACAATCCATCACGCATGCACGTCGTTGCGCCGACCTACGCCGGCGCACACACCTCTTGTGGGCCATCAAACCCACATGCCTAGAATCCACTATTCCTAAGCCTGGCTAGGAGGTAGGGAATCTCACCACTGTGACGGTTGCAGATGCATTTTCTTTGCTTGCTCTAAGCCATCGACGCCCAATCCATGCTCCAGAATGCCTCGTAAAACGTGCACAGGATAACAAAAAACCTAATGAAGGCAGGAGTCAGTGAGGTATGCAAAGTACATTGAGTAAATATTGCAGTATATGAGAAATACGATAGAAATGAACCATTAAAAGGAGGGTCGAAAGATACCGGCGAAGCCTGGGAGAAGGCTTTTCTAGCAATGGAAAAAATGTTTGCACCTCCTCAAACAGCAACGTCGCTTGCTGTTCGATGGCTTTGAGGTGCTCCGACGAAGTATCTGGTCGCCGGGAAGGTAGGACGGCGAGGTGGAGGAGCTAGCTCACCAGCGACACACAAAGGAAAAATGTGAGGGAAAGGGTTTAAGCTCCCTTATCTTTTCTTCTTGCAAGGAGATGAAGGTGGGTTGTGTAGCGTCGATAGGAGATCTGCATGTTAAAGGAGGTTTCACCGCAAAGACAGGAAGCCAAGGGGAGGGCTCGGTCAAGGAAGGAGGCCGGTAAAGGAGAGCTTGGACCTGATACGGAGGTAGGCAAGGGAGAGCTCAAATCGGAGGCAGCAGGGCGCCAGAGTTTAAGAGGCCGGCAGGACGCCGCTGTCGAGAAAATGAAGTTACGAGCGCGGCTAGCCAAGAGGAAGAGGAAGGTGGTAGCGATGAAGCTGGGGATGCGGTCCGACGAGCTCACGGTAAGGTCGTCCGCCGGCAGAGGGAGGCAGTGCAAGCTATCTGGCAACGAAGGGAGTTCAGATGAGAGAAGCTAGGGCATGTAATCGGGGCTGGTGGTTGGTTTTTCTGATTAGGGAGAGTGATCCGTGTGAAGGGCGTACATGAGTTTTAAATAAGGATACAATATTATTTTATAATAATAGTAATAATAATAATATTATTATTATTTTTTTTATTATTATTATTATTATTATTATTATTATTATTATCATATGCGCATTTTTAGAATTTACATGTTCTCATAGTGAAACGAATGTCTCCCCTAGGTAAAATCGACGTTCTGGATGCATTGATGTTATTTGTTTCATCATCTGGGGCCGTTCAGATCTCCTTCTTTGATGATCGTGCCCAAAAATATAATTCACACTTTTTTATCTCGCCTGCAAAGCCGTAGCAAAGTGGACATCCTCCGTAAGTGAAATCAACATTCTAGACGCACTGGCAGGGTCTGTTTCATCATCCAGGGCCATCTGGACCACTCCGTCAAGCAATCAAGACAATTCAAGCCAAAATCACGTGCGACGTGCCACATAATATTTGTTGGCCTGATCAGAGTGGTCTGACGTGTCAAATGCCGACCAACCTTCTCCTAAGAGAAAGTCATAGCCTAGCAGGATGACCCTGGCTACGTGCCCCTCAACACGTGCTGAAAGGTCCTGCATGGATGTCTAAACTACTGGGTGGCTGCGGACAGGCCATAAGCTATCTCGAGTCATGCAGGTGAACACCCTACACTCGTGACATTAAAAATTGATGCCAAAATGCCAGTAACTATCTTTCTAGAAGATACATCAAATTTGGCCAAACTATTGAGGAGTTAATGAGAAGGATTTGGCCAAATTTAGAGACCTTTTGAAGCCTCAAAACTTTAATTGGGCAGCAATAGTGAGTTATGTTTTGCATAGTTTGTGTTCAAATGTACGTGTGAGTGTGTTTTAGTGTGAAGAAGTTTGAAAATTGCTTAAAGGAAACTCCAGAAGTTTGCATGGGGAGAAGACATAAGGTACTTTGTATTTATGTTTGAGTTTTTATTGTAAGACTTGGATTTCAATGCAAATGTTTTATTTTTTGTTTAATCTCTATGAATTATGAGTAGTTCCCTTTCTTTCTTCTTGTATATGGGACTTAATCTTGTAGGATGATAATGAATTAAAGATTTCTTTTTTACTTTTAATAATGGTGATGATATTTTCACTGAATCTTCCTTTACTTTACAAACTGGCCACTTATGAGGTTAAAGTTTGTTAAGACACATAATGACCTGGGAGGGCAATTATTTCACCCAACTAGTGGATACCACACTTCATTATAGGCGAAGCCATGACGATCACCAAAGGGGGAGTGCAAACAAAGAGGGAGATAAGTTTTGATGGGCATAGAATTGGTTAGATCTAGAGTGACAGACTAGATTCTTATTAGTTTGGCTTAAGGTTTAGTACCCTAACACTGGGATTCGATCATTATGATGGCATAAGATAGGGGCATCTAGAGGTGAGAGGCTAGATAGCACTGATGTGGAGTCGAGATGTTAAGGAATCGGCCTTAAGTTAGCTAATTTTCTTTGCAAGCACATGAAGGGGATAAAGAATAAGGTATGTTTTTATTTGTCACAATATCTCAATTTTTTCTTAAATCATTTGAATACTACATAGATTAAAATCTCTTTGCAAGAGAAAAGATTTTCCATAATATTCAAACTCGTTGTTATATTTTGCTAAGCTTTTACATTTAGTTGTTACTTACTTTTTAAGCTCTTTTAGTAGTAATTTATAGTAGGCATATCATTTTAAATCTTTAATATTTTTATATTATAATTTAATTAGAATTATTGTAATTTCAGTTTAGGAGTTATTGTATTCCTCGTGAGATCGATACTGGAGTTCTTAAAGAAAATCATATATTACTTGAAATGATACGTATACTTGCGTAATATCCTTAATGTGAAAATTTATTATATAATTTATAAATCATTACAAATGATCACACTAGCTGCTAGATATAAATTTATACATATTTTCTTACATAATTAAGGAGATTAAAAATATGTGTAAGTGCGGGTTGGGTCAAGTTTTTGGTGCCGTTGCTGAGAGTGCGACATAACTTTTTAACTTACAATTTTTTTTGAATTGTAGTTTTTAAAATTGAAAATTTTGAAAAAAAAATTCAAAAAAAAGCTAAAACCAAAAAAAAATTTAAAATTTAAATTCAAAAAAAAATATTTTCAATTTTGGTGTGCTATTTTATTTTCTGCAAATTTTTACATCGTTTATGGGTAGTTCTAAAAATTTATTGTCTTACGATTTTGAATTGGAACGGACTATTAGAAAAAATAAAAAACAATGAAGACTTCATAATTCTCAAGAAATAGCAAACACATCGCAAAACAATATTGAAATTCAAACTGATGAAAATGCACATCATAATTTATAAAAACTTTTTACGGGATTATGCAAACCCTACAATAGATGAAATTCATTTAAGTATTCAAACTCCTACTGTAGAGGGTAATTCATTTGAACTTAAACATTCAATTATACAAATACAGAATAATCATTTTGGAGAAACACCATCTAAGGATCTTAATTTACATTTAACTAGTTTTTTAGAATTGTTTGCTACATATAAATATGTTGACTTTCAAATGATGTCATCAGACTTAGACTATTTTCTTTTTCATTAAGGGATAAAGCTAAGATGTGATTAAATTTCTTAGCACCTAGATCTATTAGAACTTGGGGAGATTTAGCTCAAAAAATTTTGGCTAAGTATTTTCCACCTTCAAAAATTGCGAAGCTAAAAAATGATATTAGTTCTTTTACTCTGTATGAAGGAGAATCTATATATTAAGCTTGGGAAAGATTTAAGGAACTCCTTAGAAAGTGTTCACATCATGCTTTGTCAGACTGTTTAATCATTCAAACTTTATAATGGGTTAGTAGGATCCCTTAGATCTATTATAGACGCTACTGCTAGAGGTTCATTAATGTCTAAACCCTTTGACGAAGCTTATTCATTAATTGAAGAAATGATTAAAAATAAATTTCAATGACCTTCTGATAGGGTAAATCCTAAGAAAGTAGCTAGTATTCATGATAACGATGATATTTCAATGATTGCATGTCAAGTTGTTGCATTATCTAAGAAGATAGACCAAATTGAAATGAATTTTTCTCCAACACCCCAAATATTTGAAGAAAATTCATTAGGACAAATAATTGATTCTCATGCTTCAATGAAGTCTATAAATGTTAGCAACAAACCCAATAACCCATATTCAAATTATTATAACCCATATTGGAAAAACTATCCAAACGTTAACTGGAATAATAATCCTAGTGGTGGAAGTCAACCATGGGGTAATACTCTAGTTAACCCATTGAGAAGCTGGAACAACCAAGGTAATGCTAACTTTTGACTTACTTATCCTCCTGATTTAATCAATAAGTTAAGGAGAAGAAGTTATCTATGGAAGAATTGATGTTGCAAATGAGTAATCATTTACAAAGTCAAAGTGCTACTATTAGAAATATGGAGAATCAACTGAGACAAATTGCTAATGCACTTAGCAATAGATCTCAGGGAACACTTCCTAGTAATGTAGAGATCAACCCTAAATAAAAAACTAAAGAGCCAGAGCAAGTTAAAGCGGTTCAACTAAGGAGTGGAAAGGAATTAAATGTTGGGGTTCAAAAAGAAATTGAATTAGAGAGAGAAGTTGAAGAAATTGAAAGACTTGAAGAAATTAGTCCTAAGGAAAAAATAAACACCTAACTCTCTAATTATAATTAATTTAGAAAGACCCCCAGCACTTTTTTCTCAAAGACTTAAACAACAAAAAATGGATTAACACTTTTCAAAATCGTTTAAAATATTTAAGAAGCTTACAATTAATATCTCTTTTACTGAGGCTTTAGGCCAAATTTATGAAAGAGATTTTAAATAATAAAAAAAAAGTTTCTAGATCATGAGGCTGTTGCACTTAGTGAAGAATGTAGTGCAATAATTTAGAAAAAGCTTCCTCGAAAACTCAATGATCCTGGTAGCTTTACCATACCTTGTGCAATTGGAGAGAAATTTTGTGGAAAAGCTTTATGTGATTTAGAAGAGAGCCTTAACCTTATGCCTCTATTTATATTCAAAAGGTTAGGGTTAGGAGATATTTCTCGCACTATTGTAACCCTTCAGTTAGTTGATCGATCTATCACTTATCCTAAAATGTTATAGAAGATGTACTAGTTAAAGTGGATAAATTTATCTTCCAGGTTGATTTTATTGTATTAGATAGGAAGATGATAAAAAAATTCCTATTATTTTAGGGAGACATTTCCTTGATAGATATACAAAAAGAAGAATTAACAATGAGAGTGAATGATCAGGAAGTTACGTTTAATATGCTTAAAATAATGAAATATCCTGATGAAAAATGTTATAAAATGGATATTATTGAAGATATGATTGTTAATCATTTTCAAAATAGATGTGAAGTCATAATAGGTCAAAAAGATGAAGTCATTTTAGATGAAGAACAAGAAACAGAGACCGAAGGAGATTCTGAAGATGAATCATATGAGATTATTATTGAGGATTTAAATTATGTTTAGGAAAATTATGAAATGTTAGATACTACTAAAATTAGTATATCTCTGATTTCATCTATTGAAAAACCTCCTAAACTTGAGATGAAAGTTTTACCTACTCATTTAAAGTTTGTATTTTTGGGGAACTTATCTACATTACATGTTATTATATCCTCAGATTTAACTGATGAACAAGAAGGGAGATTATTAGAAACATTAAAGAATCATAAATAAGCCTTTGGATGGACATTCATTGATATTAAAGGAATCAGTCCTTCAATCTGTATGCACTGAATTCTCATAGAATAAAATCATAATCCTTAAGCTGATACTCAAAGGTGATTGAATCCTATAATGAATGTTGTAGTTAAGAAATAAATTTTAAAGTGGTTGGATGCTGGGATTACTTATCCAATTTCAGATAGTTCTTGGATTAGTCATATTCACTGTGTTTCTAAGAAAGGAAGAGTGACTATGTTTGAAAAAGCAATGAATAAATTAATTCCTACAAGACAAGTTACTAGATGTCGAATCTACATTGGTTATAGAAAATTAAATGTCGCCACTAGAAAAGACCATTTTCCTTTACCTTTTCTGCATCAAATATTGGATAGACTAGCAGGACGCCGTTATTTTTTCTTTTTGGATGGATATTCTGGATAACACCAAATACCTATTATTCATGAGGATCAAGAGATTAGAAGAATATCATTTAGATTATGTAATGCCAATGCAACTTTTCAGAGATATATGATATCAATTTTCTATGATCTAATTAAGAAAGGAATTAAAATTTTTATGGTTGATTTCTCAGTCTTTGGGACTTCTTTCAATTTATTTTTAGATCATTTAGTAAGATTTATGTAGAGCTATGAAGAAACAAACTTTGTTCTCAATCGGGAAAAAATTGATTTTAATGAAGAGTGCCTAAATGTCTATAATTTATTAAAAGACAAATTAATCACTGCACCTATTATTATTTCACCAGATTGGATAAAACCTTTTGAATTAGTATGTCATACTAGTGATTATGCTATAGGGGTCGTTATGGGACAGAGATATGATAAAAAATTCAAAGTGATATACTATGCTAGTAAAACCCTTAATGAGACTCAAATTAACTACACTACCACCGAAAATAAATTATTAGCTATAGTTTTTGCTTTTGATAAATTTAATCTTACCTTACTGGAACTAAATGTATTGTGCATGCTGGTCATTCTGCTATTAAGTATTTAATGATGAAGAAAGATACAAAACCACGATTAATTAGATGAGTCCTTCTAATGCAAGAATTTGATTTTCAAGTTGTGGATATGAATGGTACCGATAATCAAATAGTTGATCATCTATCGAGGCTTGAATAGGAAAATGAGAGAGATTTAAATGATGAAATTTATGAGAATTTTTTTGATGAACTATTATATGGGATTAATGAATGGCAAATTCTGTGGTACGCTGATATAGTGAACTAATTGGTTAGTAATATTTTACCCTACGAATTAGACAACCATCAAATTAAGAAGTTCATTTATGACTCAAAATCTTACTTATGGGATGACCCTTATTTATATAAAAAATGCATGGACTTAATCATTTAAAGATTTGTACCATTAGAAGAAACTCAAGAAATTTTAAAAAAATATCATAAATCAGATTTTGGGGGACATTTTGGAGTGGATAAAACTGCATTTAAGATTTTACAATCTAGATTTTTTTGGCCTACTTTATTTAGGGATGTTTCTAATTATATAAAAATGTGTGATCAATATCATAGAGTAGACAATATCTCTAAAAGAAATAAAATGCCCCAGAATTTTACTCTTGAGGTTGAAATCTTTGATGTTTGGGGATTAGATTTCATGGGACCATTTGTACCATCTTTTGAAAAAAATTATATCTTAATAACTGTGGATTATGTTTCTAAGTGGATCTAAGCAGTTGTTTTACCTCACTGTGATAGTATAAGTATTGCAAAATTTTTAAGAAAGAATATTTTCACAAGATTCAAAATGTCACGAGTTATCATTACAGATAGGGGAATTCATTTCAGAAATAAAATGATAGAAATATTAACTCAAAAATTTTGGATTAAACATCAAATTTGCACAACTTATCACCCTTAGAGTAGTGGTTTAACAAAAGTATCCAATTGAGAAATTAAAAGAATATTAGAAAAAAAGGAAATCCTAAAAGGACTGATTGGCTTGCTAGACTTGATAGTGCTTTATGAGCCTATAGGACTGCTTATAAAACACCTATAGAAACGACACAATATGAGCTCATATACGGAAAAGCATGTCACTTGCCAGTTGAGTTGGAACATAAAGCCTACTAGGCAATTAAAGAGTTTAATTATAATTCGAAAGATGCTGGAGATAAGTGATTACTGCAATTAAGTGAGCTTAATGAATTGAGAAATGAAGATTATGAGAATGCCAAAATTTATAAAGAGAAAAAAAATTTAGGCATGATAAAAAAATTTTGAAAAAGCATTTTAAGCCTAGGCAAGAAGTTTTTCTTTATAATTCAAGATTGAAATTATTTTCAGGAAAACTTAAATCCAGGTGGTCGAAACCATTTATTGTGGTATAAGTATATCCATATGGAGCTATCGATATTGAAGATCCAAAAATTGGGAAAGTGATTAAGCTAAATGGTCACAGATTAAAAGCTTATATGAGTAGAGAGGGTCCTGTGTTTGAAGAGATCCTAATGTTGGGTTAGACCTATGTAAAATAATGGTTATGTCGGGCTGACGACGTTAAACCAAGCACTTTATGGGAGACAACTCATAGTTATCGATGTGATTTGAATTTAAATTGTTGTCGTGATGAATTTGTATATTGATTGTGAGTCTTATACAATTTTGTTGGCACAAAACATTATTATATTAAAGGACTTGAAGAGTGGAAGAAAGAAATTCAAAAATAGAGCATGTCGGTTTGGCGTTATAATGCCAGATCTGGCACTATAGCGCCACAAGTCGAATAACTCCTAAAAACTGCCAAAAATTCAGTTTCTCTTCTTCTTGCTCTTTATTAAACTGCCTAAGACGGGATCTGAAGTATCCCTACAACAAAAGAGATACGAGAGTGAAAATTTATTTGAGAGATCATGGAGACAATGGGAGATTTGAAGGGAAGAAGTTGTTGTATAAGGATGTTAAAGCATATTACAATGGATATATCTAGTAAGTTTGAAGTGCCTCATGGAGAAACTTAAGAATATTGAAGGTGAGATTTTTGTTCTACATTCAAGGATTGAAAAGTTATCTTACACATTACGAGCATATGGATTGGTAGTTAAAACTGCAATTCAATAGTTTAGCGAGTGACTATGTACAACACCAACAAGTGGATCAACGATAAGTTTGCTAAGGAATTTCCTTGTGCTCCTTTCTGCCATTGCTACGATAGAAATTGTTTGGTGAGTGGAATGGAGAATATCACTACTGATTAGAAGTGGTCTTAAAGGCTGTTTTTATATAAGAATTTTTTTTGTTTATGTTGTATAATTCCATGTAGTGTGTCTATAGTATTTGTTTAAGGACTTAGTGTGGTTTGTATTATATGTGTTGTATGAACATCTAAGTGATGTCTTGGTCTTTGTGTTTGCGTTGTAATGAACTTGTTATTAATATAAGAAAACATTCTGTTGTGATGTGAAAAAGTGGCCTTATATATTCAAATTAGAATTTTCAAATTTGAAATTTTAGATTGGTGACAAACTCAATAAATAAAAAATTGGTCATTAAAATTTGAAAAAGTGCCTTTCTGCATCCTAGATTTTCTATTTCCTTTTAAAATATAAAATATTTTTAAACTCTGGATGGGTATGAATGACACTATAATGCCACATTTGGGCGCTATAGGCGCGCCGAAGTTACATGTGAGTCATTTTAAGTGCCTGGACCCATAGATTTCACCATTTTTACTCTTGGTTTGTCTCCTTCCTCCATTTTTTGCATTTTGCTCCCCTATGGCTTCAATTTGTGCTTGATTGGCTTGGAGGTAGGCTTCCAAACTTGGTATTTCTTCATCTTTAGGTAAGATCTTCACCCAAGCTTTGAAATATTTTGATTTGACAATGGATTTCACCCACATTGTGGATTAGGCAGAAAATTAAAAGATTTGATGAAAATAGTGTGAAATTCATGTTTAAATGACTATTTATGTTTGGATTGAGTTTTCAAGAGCCTCCTTGAAGTTGAGATAGTGATTTTTGGAATTTATTTTGAAAACTTTTTAGATTACACATGGCTCCTAAAATGAAGAGAGGCAAGGAAAAGACAACTTTTGATTCTGATAAGTTCGCCAGTGCAAGGGCGCGGGATAGGTATGTTGATCTGCAATCAAATAAGTTGATTTCAGAATGCAGTTTTCTACGTCCTTGTGGTACTATTGAATATTTGATTGCAGAGCGATAGTAGCAACACTTTTGGTATTTCACTATCATTTATGTGATTTCTGTTGTTCATAAATTATATCTCAACTTGCCCGATGAATCAGATGACTTTGTTTTTATTTGTCAATAATATATGGATATTAGTTCTGCACAGTGTTCCTACCTACTTATTTTCTAAGTTTCATCCTACTAATGTTGAATTAAATGAGATTATGGGATTTTTGACTGATGGAAATGGAGTTTAGAAAATTAAAAATGGGCGATGAGTGAACTTTTCTTTTTTAAAACTTAATGTTCATTCTCAAGCCTGACACTATTTTTTTCTGGAAGATTATTGCCTACCAACCATTTTTGTGAGGTAACCCGTGAGAGAGCCACTTTGAACTATTGTATTCAGATGAAGAAATATATTGACATTGGTTCCCTCATTTAAACCAACATGCTTGTTTCTTCAAAGGGTGGAACTATATGAGGTTGGGGCTACCCTTCTCTTATTACTACTTTGTGTGATGGTTCAAGAGTGAAGTATGAGACTTGGGAAGAAACTTTACCATCTCATAAACCCATTGGAAAAAAAATGGAAAAATATGAAAGACATTTTGGGACTAGACATAGGACTGGAGTTAAGATACCTTCTAGTTCGGCTTCTGCTCCTGCTCCTGGACCATCTGCTTCTGAGTCTATTTCTATGCATTCTTTTATCAAAAAATTGATGATTCGATTCAAGAAGGAGATATCATAAATCTATGTAATCAAGTGAAAGGGGTTGAATCTCATTTGTATCATAGTGATGATATTATGATGAGGAAGATTGAGTATGATTTTTCTTTTAATGAGGCTATGAGGTGAACCATGGGAGGTGATGATTCTGTGGAATTTCTTGCTTGCCTTACTTTCACACCACATCAACCTTCTGAGATCGATGAGGACATAGGTTTGGGCAATGATGATGATGATGATGATGCTAGAGATGATGAAGAGTGATGTTTAGTGTGTTGTTTTCTTTCTTTTCTTTGTTGTGTTTGAAAATTTGGACTTTTTTATGTTTGAAATTTGTTGCTTATGTGTAATGTGCTTGTGTTTAATTTCTTTTAAGTTTTTGTTTCTGTTAAACTTTTAGTTCCACTGTTTATTTTTTGCTCTAAATTAAATGCCAGAGTAGTGTTCATTTTATGTTTTTATTGTTATTCATTTTAATCTTATGTTCATCACTACTCATAACTTGTCTTTCTTAGTTGTACTTGCATTAATTTCCCTGTTTTTAAAATTAAAAAAAAATTCTCTTCCTTCTTGAACTTTTCTGCTTTAAATTGGTTTAAAAATTTAAGTTTGGAAAGGGAAGAAATTCTTTTTAAACTAAACCTTATTTTTTTCCTCAGGAATTGTATTTTTCAAAATTATTTTTAACATAGCATGTGGTCTGTAGAGTTAACTTAAGAAAATTATGTTTTTGATTTTATGAAAGTTATAAAAAACCCAAGTAAAATTTTTTAATAATAAAGGTTAATTCTAGAATTAAGATGTTTAGTATGGAGGGTTTGGAATTATGCTTTTGATATTTAAAGTAAAGAATATTGAATTTTTGGAAATATTAAGGATCTTAGATTTATACTTGGAAAGAAAAAATTGAGACTTTATGAAAAATTTTAATGCTAATATGCATTTGTTAAAGTAAAGAAATGTGAGTTGTTTGTAACTTTAAGGGGAGGATAGTGCAGTTCAAAATCATTAAAGGCTATCCAGATATAGTAACCCTCGCATGACATATATAAAAAAAGAGAGAAAAAGAAAGGATTGAAAATGATCCTAAAAGTAAAATAAAAAGAAAAGAAAAAAGAAAAAAAATATGAGGAGAAGCTTAAGGAGACGCCTAATCAAAAATTGGCTCTACTTGATTCATCTTAAGAAAAGAAACTTAGTTACATTTCTAACTTTAGAAGTATTAGCACCTTTACTAAAAAAGTTCTCATGCAATTCTCTTTCTGGTATTTCATCTAAGTATCTTAAGTATGACTAATTACAGTTATTTTTGAAATAGATAGAAAATCATAATTTTTAAACTTGGCTACTAAATGTTCTTGTACTTTAGTTTTTAACCTGAGTTGTTAAAAATTTTTCCTAAAAGTTCTGTAGCATTTTATAAAGCAAAAATTATAGAATTCTTTAAGTTAAATTTTTCACCACATGTTATAAATTTCTTATAATACAAGGATTTACTAAGGACATGCAACGTTTAAGTTTGGTGGAATTGATCTACCTCAAAATAACATGTTTTTAGTGCATGATTTACAAGCCCTTTTATATACATTTTTGAAGATATCGCACTTTAAAGGAAGGTATTTTGCATGTTTTAGTTTTAGGTACATGGAATGGACATTTAGAGAAAATGACTATAAAATGGAGATTTTTGTGTGACGCAATAGCGCCATCCCTTGGCGCCATAGTGTCATCGACGGGTCAAAAAGGTGCTACAGCAGACCAGATTGGCGCTATAGCTCCAGTAACTACCTTTCTAGAAGATAAATCAAATTTGATCAAACTTTGGAGGGGTGTTTGTAGCAACCCTTGGTTTTTTTTTGTATTCTATTTAATGAGAATGATTTGATCAAATTTAGATACCTTTTAAAGCCTCAAAACTTTAATTGGGCCCCAATAATGAGTTAGATTTTACATATTTAGTGTTAAAGTGTAAGTGTGAGTGTGTTTTAGTGTGAAGAAGTTTGAAGATTGCTTAAAGGGATTTTCAAAAGTTTCCTTAAGGAGACAAAATGTACTTTATGTTTGTGTTTGAGTTTTGGTTGTAAGACTTGAATTTCAATGCAAATGTTTTGTTTTTGTTTAATCTCCATGAATTCTGAGTGTTTCCCTTGCTTTCTTCTTGCATATGGAACTTAATCTTGTGGGATGAGAATGATTTAAAGATTTCTTTTTACTTTTAAAATTGTGATGGTATTTTTATTAAATCTTCATTTAGTTTGAGGTTAAAATATGTTCAAAAACATAGTAACCTGGGAGGGCTATGATTTCACCTAACTAGTGGATACCACATTTTATTCTAGCAGAGTCATGGCGATCACCTAAGTGGAAGTACAAATAAATAGAGAGATAAGTTTTAATGGGTATAGAATTGGTTAGATCTAGAGTGACAGACTAGATTCTTATTAGTTTGGCTTATGGTTTAGTACCCTAACGTTGGGATTCGGTCATTACGATGGCATAGGCTAGGGGCATATAGAGGTGAGAGGCTAGATAACACTGATGTTGAGTTGAGATGTTAAGGAATCGTCCTTAAGTTAACTATTGTTCTTTGCAAGCACAGGGAGAGGGTAAAGGATAAGGTATGCTTCTATTCGTCACAATATCTCGATTTTGTCTTAAATCATTTGAATCTTACACAGATTAAAATCTCTTTGCAAGAGGAAAGGTTTTCCATAATATCCAAACTTGGTGTTATATTTTGCTAAGCTTTTACATTTAGTTGTTACTTTCTTTTTAAGTTCCTTTAGTAGTAATTTTTAGTAAGCATATCATTTTAAATCTTTAATCTTTTTATATTGTAATTTAAATAGAATTAGTGTAAGTCGATTTTAAGAGTTATTGCATTCCTCGTGGGATCGATACTGAGGTTTTTAAAGAAAATAATATATACTTGAAACGATACACATACTTACGTGGTACCCCTAGTGTGAAAATCTATTATATAATTAATACATCATTGCAAGTGTTCACACTAGTTGCTAGATATAAATTGAGACATGTTTTCTGTCATAATTAAGGAAATTAAAAATACGTGTAAGTGCATGTTGGGTCAGTGACCTTCTCGGTTTTGGGTTTTTCGACAGCTAAGGTGGTCGGCCAGGCCAAGGGTGGTTGCTAACTGGCTCAGAGAGGTCAAGAGAAGGTTCAATTGTGATTACCTTGGGAGCTTGATGGCTGATGGCATGTGTATGTGGTTTAGCCAAATAAGGGGAGGAGTTTCCAAGATTCAAGGGACCTTTGGTCCATGGCTCAAAAATAGGTTTAGGCTAGGATTGAGGTGGTCAGTTCACATTGTTAGGATGGGTTAGGAAGATTAGGGTTTAATTAAATTGAATGAGGTTTTGGCTTAGGCATGGACTTTAGGGCTTTAAGGGAAATTTGGTAAATCTGGCCAATTTTGGTGAATTTGGGGTAAAAAGTGGTTAGGATTGACTTTGGGGATGTTTGGAGTGAATTTGGAGGTTTTTAGGAATTTTTTTAACATGAGGGGCATTTTGGTAATTTTTTGTGATGTAAGGGTATTTTGGGAATTTTGGGAAAATTGTGGTACTTTGGGCAATTTGGAGTGGTTCAATACAACTTTTGGTGAGAATTTGAGAATTTGGGAAAATTTGAGAATGTTGGGGTTCCGGGGGCATTTTAGTAATTTTGTGAAAGTTTGGGGGTAAAAGGCCAAAGTTGGGTGTCTTGGTGGAAGTGAAGCTCATTGGATATGTTGATCATGAAATCACCCTTCTTGTGCCATGTGACCAATGGAAGAGCTCATTTTAGATCCTTCATATGTTGGTCCTACCCACCTTAGCCTTGCTAAGAGCTTGGGACCACCCACATGAGTTTCCAAAAGGGTGGGGAAAAGGGCCAAGCATGAATGGTTTCAAAGTTTTAGGATTATGTGTGAGGTTGTGATGAGCTTGTGTGTGTGAGAGATTGTGACCAAGATCAAGTCACCCAAGGTTTTTCTAAGGTTATAGGAACTCACTCCCGAGTCTCCACACGTTGGTCTTGACCATCCTAAATGACATTTTGGAGCTTATGACCTCCCAGGTGGGAATTCACAAGAGGAGTAAAGAAGTGTTTGAAATTTCTATGTGAAAGAGCTCCATTTACTAAGTCCTCTAGGATAGTCAATAGGAAAGTCCTATGGCTAGATTCTAGGCTCCTAAAGAAGAGAAATTTAACCTCATCAAAAATGAGGTCAACAGTATTTTTGTGCAAATTGCATGATACACGTACTAATGAAAGCTTTAAAAAGGCCTTAATAGCTATTGGAGAAAAGTAGAAGGAAATTGGTTTTGACATGTATCAAAATGGAGCCACCAACCACCATAGTCTAAATGGTGTTGAGTGGAGGCTAGACACCACCCTTGAACTCATAATGACAGAGAGTCTGGCACATAGGCACCTCCTACCACTTCAGCAGGCACTGGGGTGCCTTCTCCAACATAAGAGTACTATCTATTGAACTTTTGTGTTGTTTCTTATTGATGGAGCAACACTCCAGTGGTCTGAATAGAAATATGAGTGCCGATGAACTGACTATGGGAAGTTAAGGTGGTTTTCTTTCCACGTGGCATCTTCCTGGTCTACAAAAGTCAAAATCCTTATGAAGGAGTGGACTCACTCATCATTTTTGAAGTCATCTCTCATGTAACACTCTAGTTTTTATGAGCATCTTAGTGTTTGTGAGTGTTAGAAAGTGACTTTGTAAGAGAGCAGTGGGGACTTTACGAGCGAATAATTTGAGAGATTAGAAGATTGTCTAGGAGATTCTAACTGGAGTTCACGAACTAAAAAACGGTGTAATTTGTGTTTATTTTATTTCTAAGCTCCTTATTATTTACTTTCCTTTGAATGAATGAAATGTTAAATTAGATGTTTCAAAGAAAAATTAGTTACTAAATCAATTTTTCTATCCTGATTTAATGAATAAAAATTCTAGAGTTTGATGTTATATTGTTAACCTAAAGTTTTAGGATTCAAATCAGGTGAGAAACCTTCACTTGTTATAGTCACCTCACAACTTTAAATTTGGATTTTTTTTTACAAAATTAAGTTAGAAACTTTCACAAAATCATCAGCAATCAGACCTTCAAACTTGATTTAAAATCATAATACTAGAAATTTTTCACATTTGAAAGTTTACTCAATCCTTGTGGGATTGATACACAGACTATATTTCATATACTACTTTGATGACATTTATACTTGCATGATTCACCAATGCTATGTAGGATTTGGTCTGTATTAAATTTTTAACATTGTTGTCGAGGAATGATGTTGAATTTCAAACTTCAAGAAAATTTAGTCAAATTGTTAGGATTTATTTTTGACAATTATAGTGGTGAGCAGTCACTACAGTTTAATTTTTATTTCTTATGTTTTAAAAATAAAAAAATATCGTATGTAGTGTGCTTCCTCTTTTACTATTAATTTCATGCATATGTTTTTATTGCATTTCAATTACTATGAAACATGTGTGATTTACTTACATTTCAATTTCAACATGTTTTCTACTTTGTTTTATTTTTCTTAGTAGTTTGCTTGTTTGACTTACATATATATGTAGTTTAGATGTACTTAACTAATTGTCTTCATTATGTATGTATAGGACTTGAACTTTGAATAAGAATATGGAATTTAATTATTTACCACGAGAAATATACCAATTTACATATTTAACATCCTAATTGTCATATTTACATATCTAACACACCCAACTCATTAACCTCGCAAAAATACCACTTCCTGTTCATTCTATATTTGTCTAACTCAGTCTCATGCTCCTTCGAGTTGCTAACACATCTCATATGAAGTTGTCATTCTCAATTTGACTTTGGTTTTAATCTTTGGGCTTTGTGTAGTAGTGAGCAAGATTGACCCAACTATGAATTTCATTCATAGAATGAACCCTCAAAACCTCGGTCAGAGAGACTCTTTAGGGGTTGTTTCATAACCACTTTTAAGCAGGACTTATGCAGGATTTACGTTAAATACTACCAAACGGTAAAAAAACAATCGTGCAAATCCTATTTGTTCTTAAATCCCATTTTGCCTTAAATCCGGGATCTAAAAAATCTCGTAGGAAGCCAGATTTACGAGATTTGGAGAAGTTGAGGATTGTGGGAAGAGAGAGATTTAGTAAATCTTCTTAAAGTTGTTAAACATTTTTTTCAAATTTATTAGAATTTACCTATTAACATACTAAACAATTTTCAAGATTTCGTAAATCCGAATTTATAGGATTCGTTAAATCTGATTCAAACTAAATTATATTTGCAACTAAATAGCCTCTTAGATTGCTAGAAACACCTAAGAGAGTTCATAAAGAAAGAATACATTGACAAAGGTGATCCAAGATGAACCGAGTGGCTTCAGGGCCATCGTGGCCATTGCATACTTTGACAAATGGACCTATCAATTTCATCTTGACCTAGCTATGGTTTTCGAATGATGCCTAATGTTCTGCGACCACAGTAAATTTTTGTTTTGATGCAAGTTGGATTTAATTCAAAAATGATTTATTAAGTCCTCTGAATTTAAATTTATCAAATTTTGTGTTGGTTAAATACCTAAAATTGTTTGGTATGTTAGTATTTAAATTATAATAAATCCTAGAAAATTATTTATCTGCTTCAAAAATATTTAACATTATGATTTATAAACATAAGAAAATAAAAATTAAAAATATATATATAAATGAGTATGCAAAACCTCAAAGTGTATAAAAAGGGAACATTTACATTAATTAGCTATATAATTTAATAATTAACAATTTCTTCTTATAAACAAATTAGTTTTTAAGGAATGTCATTACTCAATTTATAATTACATAATTACTTAGAATTTTATTGAATAATTTAAAGTTTAACACAAATTTTTATTTATTTATTAACTATTAAGTAATTACATATATATTTATCTAATTATAAATAATTTAAAAATATATAAATTAATAATACTTAAAAATTATTGATTATAAATAAATTAATAAAATTAACTTAAATAAAAAATAAATATCATATACCTATATCCTACTTTCCATCTTTGCCCGGAACCCTCATTTACATCCTCCCCCTCTCTATTTCACCCAAGCCTACCCTTTGCCCAAAACCCTCGCTTATGTCTCTCCCCCTTAGGTTCTGCCAAAATCCATCACCTTCTTGAGTGAACCGCCGCAATATAATTTCCATTAGATATAGTTGGGAAGGTGATGCACTTAAAATATATAGTCTTTAGTACACAGTTTTATACTTATTTTTGAGATATTTTGCTTTAATAAAAGATATTTGTGTGTTTTTATTTCAGGTACAATCAAATGGATGAAAAAATAGTAAAATGAGTGACCAAGAATCAAAATTGGAGAAAAAATGAAGAAGGTGCAAAAAAAATAAACTGAGGCGCCTAAACGCCAGGTACCCCATGCTTACGCGCCAGAAGTAGTTATTTGATGATTCATTAAATTTGGCCAAATTTTTGAAGTGGTGTTTGAAGTAACCCTTGGTAAAAACGTGGGAAATAGTTCATTGACATGAAAATTCATTCAATTGGCTTTTGAAAGGAGACAACTTCTAGAAGATTCATTGGATGGAGACACATTTTGGAGAGACACCAAGACACCCCTTGGATTTTTATTAAAGAAGACTTGGATCATAAAAGAAAGATGTCAGCCAACAACCAATCATCCATCCATTCCAAGTAACCACCGCCGACGACCACCTTTACTTTTTATTTTGAGTCTTAGTTTGTATTGTGACTGAAGGAAGAGAATTCAAAGGAACTTCAAGACATTTGATAGAGAGGATTTGAGATAAGTGTTTATTTTTGTGACTACATTTTGTTTTGATTTAGACTTCTTGTTTGTGTGCTTGATTTCTACTTTTAAACTCAAGTGTGGTTATGTTTTTTCCATGAATTCTGAGTAATTTTATTTATCTTTTTCCTTAAAATGATAAGTGATTAAGTATTGAAAGGAAGTTGTGTGAAGTAATAGAATTTAATGCTAGAAGAAGTTGTGATTATTTTAAACATTGTACTTCATTTACTTCTTGATTTGGCCAATTAGGATGTTAATACATGTTGTGAGAACATGTAAGATCTGAGATGGTATTGTCTCAGTTAACAAATGGTAGGAATCACATTTAATTTCATGGATGAGAATGTAGTCATGGGGTTGAATGCAAATAAATAGGAAAATAAACTTTGAAGAGTGCAGAATTAGAGGACTTTAGAGTAACAGTGTAAAGCCCCTAATTTGATTTATAGTTTTAGGTTCTGATATGAGATGTTAGCCCCCAAGTGGAGGGAGAAGAGGGAACTCTAGAGTGAGAGCTAGTATCTTCCCCACCTAACCGGTCTTCAAAACTATTCAAACTATAGATTAGTCAATGTTCCGTATAGCATCTCTAATAAAGATAAAGAATATTATTGATTTTATTTGGCACAACACAATTAGAATACTTCCGCAATAGAATTTTTATACTTGTTACTGATTCATGATCAGGAAAAAGATATTTTATTTATATCGACTTCATCTTACAAGTATTTAGTTAAGTTAATTAGTTGCTTACTTTATTTTCAATTATAAAAAATTTACAAAAAGAATCAAATTTTCATTCCTGTTATAACATCTAGAGTTTATGTAATAATATTTTGCTAAGTAAAATTTTTTTATCTAATTTCTTCTATTTTGTAAGTTGCATATAGTATTCGGGGTTTAATAAAAAAAAAACATATAGTACTTGATAACAACACATATATTTGTGTAGTATCCCATAATTAAAAATTTAAACTTTATTCTTATTTGCTTCATAGTGAAAAATTTACTTAACTTTTTTTTGGGATCAAGTTTTTGGCTTTGTTGCAAAGTAAGAAACATTATTAAAGAAATTAAGCATATAATCACATACATCACATTTAACATCTATATTGAACAATGAGATCAGAATGCAACCACGAGATCACGACTTATAGAGACCATAAATGCTCTTGAAAAAAAATTACATCAGGACTTTGCATGCAAAACTGCTTGCGGAGTTCAATCTAGAGCTGACACGTGGAAAGCCGGGGCCCCACCTCCATAAAAAATTAAAAAGAAAACGAAAAAGCGCGACCCGACCCGACCGTGTTATAGGAATATTTCTTTCTCGTTATTCTGAATATTTTCCGCATTATTTAGGCATTATTGATGTGTTGTAGAGATGATTTTGAGATATTATTGTCCTTTAAATATAAATATCAATAACACATTAATAAAACAAAAATATTACCTCAATAACACAACAATAACATGAATAACACATCAATAACACATTAAAAACGCGCGCCTCAGCTCGACTGTGTTATAGGAATATTTTCTTTGCGTTATTCATGTGTTATTGATGTGCTATTGAGGTAATTTTGAGATAATATTATTCTTTAAACAACAATACCAGTAACACATGAATGACATGAAAAATATTACCTTAATAACACATTAATAAGACATGAATAACACACCAATAATACATTAAAAACAGTGATTTTGGTGATTTTGAGATGTTATTTTTCTTTAAACAACAACACTAACTCAAAATCACTTTCATAACACATTAATATCACGCTAGTAAAAGTTTTTATGTCATTTAGTTGAATTACTTCAATAACACACCAATAACACATGAATAATGCGAAAAATATTAAAAATAACACGAGGGAATATTTCTATGCGATTGAATATTTCTATAACGCATTGGTCGGGTCGGGTCTTGCATTTTCATTCTTTTTTTTTAATTTTTTTTGCAGGTAGGCCCGACTTTCCACGTGTCAGCTCGAGATTGGATTCTGCAATCAACTTTGCATGCAGAGTCCTGATGTAATATTTTTTCAATGCTCTCAGGAAGGAAAGCCTATTCGTGCCATTCTTTCTCTTCAGTGGTCTCGAATTTGCTAAATCCGCCAATTCACATGATTTAGTAAATCCTTGATTTATTGTAAATTGGCCTCATTATCGGATTTATGGAGATATTGTAAATCCGACATAAATCCTGAATTGGCTACGAAACAGCCCTTTGGCGTAAATCGTGCATAAATCCTGCTTAAAAGCGACTATCAAACAGACCGAGGTTTTGGGAAAAAATTTGCGTACATAAGACGTACGCAGAGCTGCGTAAGTCTGTAACCTGCAAACAAGTTACATGGAGGATTTCAGGAGGTTATAACCGCGTTATACATCCTGTAACCTCCCTGTAACCCACCTGTACCTTCGAGTAAGTTCCGCGCTTCTGCGTGCTTCTGTTTTCATATATAGATAGGTTACATGGAGGTTACAGGGTGTATAACGCGGTTATAACCTCCTGAAATCCTCCCTGTAACATGTTTGCAAGTTACAGACGTACGCAGCTCTGCGTACGTCTTATGTATGCAAATTTTTTCCGAGGTTTTGAGGGTTCATTCCATGAATGAAGTTCATAGTTGGGTCTAACTTGCTCACTACTGGACAAAGCCCAAAGCTTAAAACTAAACTCAAATTGAGAATGAGTTTTGTGTGTTAGAAATGTAAATATGATAATTTGGATATTAAATATGTAAATTGGTATATTTAAGGTTGTAAGGATGTAAATCCAAAATTTTTTGAATGAAGTTTGATTGAGGGGGGTCACAGCGGGTTGCAGTTTATAAACTGAGTAAGCCCTAGATCCAAGCCCAAAGATGTTTCCTTCTTCTTCCTCGCGCCTGTATCTGCTCCTTCGAAGCTCTCGATACCCCATCCCCCTCTTTTGCCCACTTCCTCCGCACCCGTTTCTCTCACATCCCGCTATTCTTTCTCCCTACGCCCGGCATTCTCCTCTCTCCCAGTTGCCATCTCTCTCCTCCTCCTCCTCCTCCTCCTTCCTTTCCTTCTACACATCAATACCGGAATTCTTCGACCCCAATGAGTTATCTTCCCTTTCTTCCGCTCCCACCCAGGAGTCCATGATCTATGTCCTCAAGAAACTTGATAAAATGCCTCAAAAAGCACTCAAGTTCTTCAACTTCGCCACAGCCCAGTACGGTCTTGTTCCCGGTCCATCCGCATACAATCTCATGCTCCGAATCCTCGCCCACAAGGACTGCATCACTGATTTCTGGGCTTTCCTCAATTCCATGCAAGACAATGACCATCAGCTGGACGAAGGCACATTCCACGTCATTCTCGGCTACTTTAAGAAGCAAAAGCTCGTCGCTGAGACTTTTGCCCTCACGCAGTTCTACCGTCGTGCTTCGGAGAAGTCCTCTACCGATGCAGCTGTTAAGTCCGCAGCCAAAATCCTTATGGATGCTGAAGGCTGGAGCAAGGATGTCGAGAAGAAGGTAGAAGATCTTAAATTATCTTTTTCCGAGGAGTTGGTTGCTAAGATTCTTAGGGAGTTGCGCAATTTTCCGCACAAAGCCCTTGGCTTTTTCACGTGGGCGTCAGGGATTCCAAATTACAAGCATGGATCGGTTGCTTACAATGCCATGGCCCGTGTTCTTGGACGCAGTGAATCTGTTGGGGAATTCTGGAGCTTGGTAAAGGGGATGGAGAATGATATGGACATTGATACTTATGTGAAGGTCACAAGACAATTTCTTAAGAGGAAGATGATGAAGGACGCTGTTGAAATCTATGAATTCATGATGGATGGTCCATACAAGCCAGCTATTCAGGACTGTGGCATGCTTCTGAGGCAGATCTCTCTGAGCTCCAGTCCGGACATGGATTTGGTCTATAGGGTGGTGAAGAAGTACGAGTCTGCGGGATATTCTTTGTCAAAAGTTGTTTATGACGGGATTCATAGGTCTTTGACAAGCACTGCGAATTTTGAGAAAGCAATGGAGATCATGAAGAAGATGAGGGAAGTAGGGTATGAGCCAGATAATATTACATATAGCCAGTTGGTCTATGGGCTATGTAAGGCAAAGAGATTGGATGAGGCCTGCAGAGTTCTGGATGAGATGGAAGAAGGTGGATGCACTCCAGACCTGAAGACCTGGACAGTTTTGATTCAAGGATTGTGCTCAGCTGGTGAAGTTGACGAAGCTTTGCAGTGTTTAACAAAGATGATAGGGAAGAACTATGATGTTGATGCTGATCTTCTAGATGTGTTGGTAAAAGGGTTATGCGGTAAAAAGAGAACTAAGAG
Organism: Phalaenopsis aphrodite; assembly: GCA_003013225.1. Classification (NCBI taxonomy): domain Eukaryota; kingdom Viridiplantae; phylum Streptophyta; class Magnoliopsida; order Asparagales; family Orchidaceae; genus Phalaenopsis; species Phalaenopsis aphrodite. Next base: position 781,760 of record NEWO01000094.1, read on the forward strand.
TGCTTATACTTTGATGGTTGAGATGACTGATAATGCTAGAGTGAGGCCATGGCAGGCCACATACAAGTATTTAATTCAAGAGTTGCTGGGAGTGGGAAAGCTTGAAGAGGCCATGAAAATACTTACTATGATGAAGAAGTACAAAGTTCCACCTTTTACCGAGCCGTTTGCTGCACATTTATCAAAATTTGGGACAACAGAGGACGCTAAGGAATTTTTGAAGATATTGTCTGGAAAAACATATCCATCTTCGTCAACGTATCTAAGCCTGTTCAAGGCCTTCTTTGAGCAAGGTAGGTACGCCGAAGCTCAAGATTTACTTTTTAAATGTCCACATCATATTCGCAAGCTTGAAGATGTATGTCAACTTTTTGGCTCTGTAAAAGTTGATAATGCAACTTGAAATGGGAGCAACCTTTTTCTATTTATATTTTTATAATGTTAATATGGGCTTGCTTCAATGAAAGTTTTCACGTTGTTTTACCAGTCCTCTATGATGGAAATTTTTTTGTGGTAAAATAAAGTTTGCATCTTTTTGCTTTCGAAGTGAATAATAGGTTGGTATTGGCATTTATTCTTTCTATTTAGTAGTGAGTAGAGGATTAGTCTTTGTATTCTTTCTTGAAGGTATGGCCTTTTTATTTTGGTGATCTGTCTTAATGGCATCTGAGGTGCAATGTTTTGTCGTCTGCTTTGTTGCCGATACCATTGGTTAGCAATGAAATGTTTGTTTCTTCTTAAAAGCTTAAATAGTTAACTTCCTGAAAGGTGATATTTGTAAATATATCTTTAGAAGTATTTTATAAACTACAGAAGGAATGGAATTGCATATGTTGAGCTGTAATTCAATGCCTTAGAAGTTTCATTCCAAGTGATGGAGTATGGCTTATGAGTTTAAGTTTTTATTGTGTGTCAACTAGAGGATATAGCTTAATGCGGAGGTATGGCATAAATGGCCCAACTGTTTCTACTCATTTGGTTTGGAATTTAAAGCTACAAAATAAGTTTTAAGTGCTTCTATCTTAATGCCATCGCAAATTTATGTAGCTACAATGAACAGTTTATTATAGGACAAAATCAAGTAAGAAGAGAAGACCAAATGGAGGAATTTGAAAGAAAAATTGACGCAAGGCTACTTAGCCTTGCAGTTAATTTTTATCTTCTATTGTAGTCCAATTATCCAGTTACACGGCCATTGTTTTTTTCTTTCTTGAAGAAGGATTATCAGAGGAATACAAGAGTTAAGTGTAATGAATATAATATATTCCATATCTTAAGCTTATGAAATCTGAGTATTTAGTTGTGCTCAACGAAGAGAAGATGAAACTTCTACGTTAGCCATACTTGAACTGAATCAGACATGAAATATGAAATTGTGATTCTGGGCACAATGAAAGCCAAAATTGGTGAATATCACGATAGATGCAACTGCTTGACTAATCCTCAATATAATGTCTTAATCATTCATGGAATTGATTGAGCATCACCCAATATAAAAGATATTTTTTCTTAGTGTTTAGAAAATTTAGGCCTTCATGATCCGTCTTTTCTCCATATATCAAGTACTTATCAATTCCGTGTCTTCATTTACCTTCTCCTTGGAGTGGTTAACGCATAATTCATATAGTCATAATATTTTGCTAAAGAAATTTACTGTCAAGTTTGGTTGCCTCCATTTAATTGTAGCAACGTTGCTTGGGTTGAAGGTGATATAATTGAGTATTGGAACGATAGTTAACCCACCTTTATAAATATGACAAGTGAGTTTCATTTATGAGAGCTTGGATAACATATTCTTTGGGAAAATTTGATTAGCTTGATGCTAGTGTCTTCATGTGCAGGAAAATTGTTTTTTTGGTTTGATGCTTCACTCGCTAAAATCATTGCATGAAAAATTATATTTTGCCATATATGCATTTTTGACATTTGGCATACACGTGAGTTGAATCTTTGAACACCAACACTCGCGGTATCTCCATGCACATACGTCGCCATATGTCCATTTTTAGATACTTGCATATATTTTGAAGGGGTGATCGCCCGGCGCACAATTCTCCTTAACAAGAATTACACTACTTTTTTGTGGTCCACCTAGGAGTTCCATAGGAATGCTATGTTGTGTCACTTAGCATAGGTCATGCTACCTAACTCCTGAACCCATCTGGTGCACAATGTGTGTTAACATGGGTGTATGCCAAAAAATGTGCATGGATTTTGTTACGCATGACAAATATCAATCAAAGTTGACTTTAGTCAATCGAGATACCGAGAAGGTTAGCTAAAGAAGGTGCACTAAATATAAAACATTTAGCCTTAAATCTAAACTCAAATATATCCATTAAAAGGATATCGACTGCGCCAATTTATGATTTGTGGGACAAGCATATCTACCACATTCATTCATGATAAGTGAGATAAGCTAACTCGGACCCGCACGTAGCATATAACCAAAAAAATACGGTAGGAGAAATGCAAGACCTCCCTTACATTGATTATTGGCTGCGCCAAAAATAGAACACCTAAAGGTAATTGCACCTTGCCCAAATGACAACCAAAGAATCGAGTTAAGAGAAATAGACTGCTTCCCTTATCCATGGTCATCATGAACTTCGTCAAGTGTTTTTCTTAGTAAGTATAAGCAATCTCCTTGAATAGTTCACATATTATTGATATTGTTGCTTACGAAAACTTGTAATGAAGGCGGTCTAACTTCCAAAGGACTGCTTCATACTCGAGTTTCAACACGTAAAGCATAAAACAGGTGGGTGGCAACCCACAAAGAAGGCAAGTCAACTTCTGAAGGAAGGACTCCCTGGGTCGAGGGTCAGCAAGTAAAACATAGAGCAAGTGGGTGCAAAACTCTTTTCTTTTTTATTCTCAGAAAAAAAAAAATTTACTAGTTCAAGTGCGAGTGAAGTTGCTACAATAATATTCAACACAATAGTGTCTTACTCAATGACTGGTACAATGGTTATAGATGCCATACTGAGTGTCTCATGCAACAACTCAATGGGCTCTACAACATGCACAACTAAAGATAAATATCCCAGCCTCGTAGTCGATCGATGGGAAAACCTCGATCTCCTACTACGAGGACCCTGTGGGAAAATATACGAAAATAGAGAAATTCTCAAATCACTTGCTTAGACATCCGAGAGGTCTGACAAAGGAACTCTCTAGAAATAGGACCTTTCCATCTTAAAGAAGAAACCACCCCAACAATCATCTTAGTCATAAGATCAATAGTTGTTTCACAAATATCAACCATAGGCTTAAGATGGTCTGTGTTTTGATGAGGAAAAGATCGCCTCGTAATCTAGGCAGGGACATGGTCTGCACAACTAAACAAAATAGAGAAATGATTCTCAACCATCAAGATTTGAATGTCCCTCCAGACTAGAGGGGCTATTCTCAGCCATTGGGATTATGTACATCATCCTTGGCTGGAACTGAAATGATTACTGTTGGGGACATGGTCCACACATCCAAATGAAATAAAGAAATAATTATTAGTAGAAGGGATCTGAGATTGCTCTTGAACCTAAACTGTAACAGGTAAAGAATCCCATCACTTATTTATCGACATGTTACTTATGCCTCGGACCTTCTTGC
>NEWO01000094.1:798578-821493 GCA_003013225.1 Phalaenopsis aphrodite
CTTTATATTATCATAGACTTGGGTATAAGCAATCAAAGGAAAGTTATTTCGTGTGGGAAAGTCGCGCTACTTCAAAGTTCACGCTAAGTTATCGGGCAGAGAGTGAATCTCTCGCATCCCTAATGGGTAGTGGTTCATTATCATACGGAGCCCATGAAATAACCTAAGTCATCTTAACGGGGATATCCCAACACGTCAAAGCAAGTCCGAGCCATAAAAGTAGAGGACAAATTGTATCCCAAATGAGCGGCAGCTCATCGGCATCGGGTCGTTAAAATGATATCAATAAAGTCAATGAGCGACATGGCTCAAAGGGGCTCAATAAAAGGAATGTAGAGCAATCCTATAAAGTAGAGGTATTTGGGTACCACGAACTCGTCATACACAGTTACTAAGACCCTGAGTCTACCTGGTCATGAAGGTAGTCGACCCAACGCATCCTGAGATCCCCGGTCAACACTCCGTGAATTGCGTCATCCACTGGAACCTTGGTAGTTTTACGGTCAAATGAATAAAACTCTATCATATGACTATAAGTTGAAGCTCCAAGATGTGAGACTTATACCTATCAAAGTTGCGAAGATGCCTCAGGAAAAAAAGAGAAGTGGATGTTCAGCTACAAAGCTAGAAATGCTCCAAACATTAGAACTTACACCTCGTCTGGGTCAGGGAGCCTTCTAACATTTTAGGCTCACTAGACAACCACCTATGTAAAATGTGTGTTGGGCTAGTCAGGTTGAAGAAGCATGAGGGCTCCTCCTCGGGACATGCAAATATGTTGGAGTTATCTAGAGCGGTCCTTAAGTATTGTGGAGGCCCTGTTGATATATGTAGGAAAGTAAAAGTGCAAATTTTATATCTTGAATATTTTAATCCTAAATTTTAATTTTCTTGAATAATTTATTTAGGATTTTGTAGAAAAAATAGGAATTTAAGTTTTAATGAGTCTATATTTCATTATAAAATCTGAGATCACAGAAAGAAACAAGGAAAATATGCAGGCTTGCAGACATACAAGCATGTAACAAAAAGGAAAAAAACTCAAATAAAATAATAAACATATCGGTTTCGTTGGGTTGACAACATATCCCAAAAAAGAAACAGAACGGTCGGACTCTGCATATACATGTCCAGTCCTAATTCTATACATCAATATAAAAATGCATAATTAAGATGTGAGACGCGAGCATCTGCTCTTAATCTCTTCCATGTGGTTCCCGTGCCAAATTCCTTGGAACTCGTACCCGTATATTATTTTTGTTGCATGACTTTCCTGAACTCTAAATGTACCTGCATGAAAACAGATGTTAGTAGGAAAGCTCTCATGCAAATAACATATAATAAATCATATCTTATAAGTGGGGGAGCTAAATCGCATCTGCAAACAAAATGTTCTGAAATCATCACATGCTCCCCCCCATAGTGGTACCTGCGTGTGCAAATAAATAGGAATGACTCCCTGCAGAAGAACACCCTAGCACACTACCATACATATGAGGCATGCAGTCACATCACAAGCACAATGCAAAAGAAAGATGTCTTACTAGGGCAACTAATCCAACAAAGAACAATAGTCAGACAACAAAAAAACTACATAGCACCATAAATCCTAGTCTAGCACACCATCTAACGAAAAGTGCATTAACATAGTATCTAAGTGTTGCGTATGTCTTGGTATAGTATGACTTTGACGGGGTCGTCATACCGGCCCCGCCCTAAACATTTGAAGGATTTAAAGGGCGTCACGAAGAGAGGTGACACAAGTTAGATTTATTATATTCTTAGCACAATCATACTCGTGTCAATCCTGATGACTTAACTCGCATTGCTCGCCGACATCAACCCAGCAAGTAATTCTTATTAAGGCATCGCGCGACTGAAATGGGTTCACTCTCCTAACGAGTAAGGCAAGCCATCGTGGCGTTGACAAAACAAACAGTCATGCAGAAATCCCACTTTGTGACTGCTCGACCGAAGTACATGGGAATTACAACGGGGGCCTAAAAGGGCGAACACATACCAAATAAATGAATGCAAGGATGTTACATGCAACATGACACACACAAACGAGATGTGTCGGTAAAACAAACTACCTATAAAGAGGAAATACACCTGTCCAGGGACTCGGGGTGTCATGCGACTAGCAGACACCGGCTACAAGTGAGTTTCCATCGAGTAAAAGGATATTTATAAAGAGGATTCATACCTTACCTAAGAGGCACTCACCAAGTGCACATGCAAACATGCAAGTATGCAGCAGACAAGACGATTGCACCAGAGTGGTGAAGGCGAGTATGTCATGAAGGCAGTGACTCAGAAAGGACAAGCATGTCATAGCGACAACAACTCAAAAGATGAGTATGCCAAGGAGGCACACCCAACGGTGGGCATACTGTAACGACAGTGGCCCGAACAAAAGGGTCGAGGAGGCAGTGATCCGAGGATGGGCATACCGTAGCGGTGGTGGCCCGAACAAAAGGTATGCAGAGGAGGCAGTGACCCGAAGGTGAGCATGTCGTCACGGAAGTGGCCCGACAGATGGGTACGCTGAGGAGGTAGTGACCCGGAGGTGGGCATGTCGTGACGGCAGTGACCCGAGCAAATGGGTATACCGAGTAGGCAGTGACCAGGAGGAGCGATGATTCTCACTATGGAGAATCACACAAGTGTGGTGCAAATGCAAATGCAAACACAAAGATATGATGCAACATGCAAACAAACAAACACATATGTGCACATGTATAAAATGCAAAAAAATGAAAAAAATATACAAACATGCAAGTGATCGGTCGACCGGGCTGTGATTGTCGGTCGGATCGAAGAAGTTCGGGGTAACCAATCCGACCCGCTATGATTAGACTGTGATTGCCGGCCGGACCAATCTGACCCGGGACGACCGATCATACCCAAAGTGGATGATCAACATGTAGCGGTCGATCAAACTCAAACGATAGGGTGATCAGCCTGAGACGACCAATTGAACCCAAAGAATGATAGGGGATCAGTTAAGGCAATCGATTGACCTGAAGTGCTCACATAATCATGCAAAAATGCCACATATGACCACATGAAAACAATGTAATAAAATGATCCATGCACATACAATGAAACCTAAACAGTCAACGACGCGTCGAACTCGTCCTAACGACCTCACATTGGAAACCTAACGTGACAACATTAGATTTGCGGCATCGCCGCTTCTGAGTTTAGCGTGGCAATGTGGAGAGCTTATCCCTCCGATTTCTTGTAGAGGAAACTCTTCACCGTTAGTAGGGTGGACTAGCTACAAAGCTTTTTCCGCTCTACGAACAACAACTATCTTATAGGACGGACTAACTATAGAGCTTTTCTTGTCCTCTAAGATTGAACTCAGCCAATCCCTCCAAAGGGAGATTAGGATTGCCAAAACCATGGGAAATTGGGATTACAACCCACGAGGAACAAGACCTAAGGCTTACAACAGAGAATCACTCGGCTTCGTATAGGACTTGGCCAACACACATGATTCCTACCCTACAACTCCCTCTAAGAAATCAATGATAAATCACATAGGTACGTCGTCGCGCTGGCTCACGCTAGCGCAGGTACCCCGTGTGGGTGATCGAACTCACACACTTAGACACCACTAATTCTGAAGCTGGCTATGAGTTAAGGAAATCTCACCACCATGACGGTCGCAGACGCGTTCTCTTTGCTTTCTCAAAGTCTGCTCCCTCGCTAATACGACCACGTGTCGTGTACCTCGCAATACGTGCAAATCAAAAGGAGGCATGTGACGTATACAAGTACCCAAAAATAAATGATTTCCACATATAGAAATACAAACGAAACATTTACCTTCGTAGGAGGGGTCGCTCAACATTAGCGAAAGAGGGGAACCCATGTGGTAGACGACGACCACGCCTCCTCGAACAACAGTACGCTCGCTGTTCATTGACGATGAAATGCTCCAACGAAGTGTCCAACCACCAGAGATGTGGGATGACAGAGCAAAGGAACTAGCACGTCGGTGGCAAGCAACAAGGATACAAAACACAAGGAGGAGAATGCAAAATCCAGTGTTATGCGTGGGTGCGGTGCTATTTCGTCACTAACTCGATGTCGGCAAGGAGATAAGCCGGTCAAATGTCATCGGCGAGGAGAGGTCGGAAAGTGGTCTGCCAAAAGGAGGAGGAGCAAACCAATGTTGGTGGTCGACAGTCAGAGCAAGGAGAGCTTCGACGAGTGGGGGAAGTCTAACGACGGGCTTTGCCGACAATGAAGAGGGCTGGAGGGTTCGGTCGACAGCTGGAGAAGGTGCTATGGTGGCGGCAGAGAGGAAGAAAAAAAAAGGCATGGAGGTGTCAGTGAGTTCAACTAGCTGCTGGAGGAGGCGCTCCGACGACGGCAGTTCCTGATTTCGCCGGCGAGGAGGAGGATTCAAGCGCGAGGGAGAGGGCCGACGAGCTAGGGTTCGCGAACCAGCTGCGATGTTGGAGGTTGTGTCGTGATAGAATCTAGAGGGAGAGAGAGGAAGCGATATTATATAGAGTAATATAATAATAATAATAATAATAATAATAATAATAATAATTTAATATTCGCCACCTCACACATTTTTAGCCCAGACACGCCATCATTTTGAAATTAAGGTCCTCCCTAGGTAAAATTGGAGTTTCTGACGCATAAGCGCGGTCTGTATCATCATTTGGGATTATTCAGATCACTTTTTCAACAATCGAGTCCAAAAAGATAATTTGCGCATTTTTCACCAAGACATGACATTTTAGGGAAATGAACATCCCCCAGGTAAAAATCGACGTTCTGGACGCACTCACGTGTTATGTTTCTTCTTCCAGGGTCGTTTAGACCACTTTTACGACTATCGGACACAAAAATGATAATTCGCGTATTTATAGCACGCATGCAAAATTGTAGGTAAACAAAGCCCTTCCTAGGTGAAATTAACGTTTCGGACGCACTTGTGTGGCCCGTTTCGTTGTCAGGCAACATCCGAACAAGCTCACCCAATAACGGGCTCAATTAATTCAATTTCATGCGCGACGCGGTGAATGATACATGTTGGACCGATCAAAGCCATCTGACCAATAAAATGTCAACTAGCCTTCGCCTAAGCAAAAGCTAGAGTCTAGTGAAACGACCTCAGCAACATGCTCCTCAACATGGGCCGAAAGGTCTCAACCAGATGTCTCGAGCTACGGGTAACTCATTTGCATGAAGTGCGACCCTGACACGCTCTAGTGGACATCCCACACATACGACATTAAAAATTGATGCCAAAAAGGGGCAGGTGGAACCTCAAAAGAAACTGAATCGAAAAGAACCGAGGCAATAGTCAAACCAACTATAACAGTTCTAGAGTTACGAGATGATCTACCTACCATGGGGATGGAAATCTTGAAAAACACAGATGGAACTCCTCGTCACCTATATAACACAAAAGACGTTGGGATACTTCGCCAACAGGAGTCTTACCTCTTTCTTGCGAACGAAGACATGTCGACACAGGAAGGCACATGAATGATTCTTAGCCAATGTGATTATTCTTTCGATCGGAACTAAGAGAAAGTCATGGCGTGGACACGGTTCACACAACTAGAAAAATGATTCTTAGTCATCAGGATTATTTTCATATGCTAGACTGAAATAGTTCTTGGAAGGGACATGGTACACACTTCCAGAGGAATGATTCTCAACCATTGGAATCTCTCTCCCAAGTCAGAATTGAAATATGTCATGGTGGGAACATGGTCGGTGTAGCCAGAGGAACGATTCTCAGCCATCAGGATTATGAACATTATCGTGGATCAAAACCGAAATAGGCAAAAAAACATGTTGTCAATCCTAATGTTGAAAGCACAATAACCAGTTCCTAGCTCTCCGATACTTTCTAGCTAACCCGAGGGTAGGAAAAGCCTTAGAGAGACCTGAAACAAAGGTCATCGGGACAACAATCGTATTAGCCAAAGGCAGTGCTCTAGAAGCACCTCTAATGCTCTTAGATGATGCAACATTCACAGTAATAGAAATCTTTGAAAACATGGAAGGATCGTCTGAGAGCCTAGAAAACACTGAAGAGTACTATAGTGCATCACCATTGAGTGTTTGCCTCTCCCTCGCAGAAGCAGGCTTGCTGACATGAGCAGCTAATGCAAAAGGCTTGTCACATGCACGACTCCTCTTCTTCAAAGGAGGGCATGTAGAAAACTCCTCAGAGGGGCATATGATTACCGAATGTATTCTCAACTGGGTGCTCGAAAGAACCAAAAGTAATGATCTCCTTTTGTGCACTGAGAACACTGGGTATAAAGGAAACAACGTTTCCCCTAGTGCTTTGATCGTGATCAACCCTTGACTGACAATTTTTTGTCAATCAAAAGGGATATTGATCAACTTCAAGAATAGGTTAAAGAACCAATCAAATCAGTACAAGAAAACTGATGCATTTGTTAATGTAACAACTGAACTGCCGAGGGAAAAAAGGCATAATTGTGTTGTATTGTTAACCATAGGTTTTGAGACAATTGAAATCTAAAATCCAAAAAGCTTAAGAAGTGAAACAAAGAAGGATACTCGGTCACAAATTTGTAAGCATGACTCATAAGATGGCAAAGGAGTCTCTTTCCCATTGGAGTAGCCAATTTGTTTTTAGTTCTTTTTAATTGAACTCGGAGTCTCTAGCTTGTCTTTTTATATATCGTTGTTTGATTCTCTTTTTCAATTAAATTTCCCTTGCGGACTATTTAAATGATCTAAAGAGGAGATGAATAAAAAAAAGATAGGATATACGATGAAAATAGAAAAACATATTAAAAAGAATGGAAAATTAATGTAGGGCAGTTCTCGTGTGATAGGTCGAGATTATACGTCCAAAAATAAAATCGGATAGACAAACCTCAAAACATAATATGTGCAAAGAGGATCCTTACATAAGAAGTATGATCATCGCATTGCTTCAAGGATATTGTATACGCGGAAGAGAATAAAAAAATATATTTTTCTTCTAGGGTCAAGAGCAACTCTCAAATGGATGTATCCTTTTGGTTAATTATAACTTGACGGATACCCAATGATTCTCTTTATAATAGGGGGTAGTGCTTACATATAAGTGATAACTAGTGAATAGGTCGCCAAATGAATGGTTATCTTAAGGTAGCATCTCGATGCTTTCAAAGAACACACTAAACCACATGGGCAAAGAGTAAGTCTCCCACAATCCCAATATGGATAGCGACTCATCATCAAACAAAGCTTATGAAATAATTAGATCAAGTATGATCATCCCATTGCTTCAAGGATTAGCCGGGTCATAAGGGTAGAAGTTGAATTGTCGTATCCCAAACATGCATCAAGTTTATCACCAAAATGGGGCCAATTAGATGACATCAACGAGTTGTTAGAAGGATCGACAAGGCTCAAAAGAGGTATATCAAGAAAAGGGGAGAAATTTGTAAGTAGGTAGAGCTAATCGGGTCAGAATACCACAAATTCATCATCCCAAGATATAAAGCCCCTAAGTTTACCATGTCGTGAAGGTAGTCGACCTAACCCCTTATCAGTAATCCATGAATTCCATCGTTCATGGAGGCCTTAGTAGCTCTAATGTCAAGAGAACGAAACTCTACTCTTTATGACCTTATAAAGGTGGCGCTCAAAGATGTGAGACTTATACCTACCAAATAAATAGCAAGGAAGCCGCTGGAATGGAGAAGAGAAGAGGGATCCAACTACGAGGCCAAAACTACCTCACAAAGGACTTATACTCCATATGGGTTGAAGAAACCTCTAACATTTTATAATGTGCTAGATAACCACATAAAAAATAATATGTTTGGTTAAGCAGGTTGAAGAAGCACATGGGCTTCTCCACGGGACATGCAAAATGATGCAACTATCTATCAAGTCCTAATAGAGGCCCTATTAGAAATGAATTGGATTATGCATATGCAAACCATTTTAAAATTGGCTCGAAAACCATACAAAAAAGTAAGGTGCTAGTTTTAAATAGTTGAAGTATTTTACTCCTAAATTTTATTTTTTTTTCTTAATCTTTTATTTTTATGATTTTTGTAGAAAAATTATATTTTAAGGTCCTTAAAAAGCTTAAATTATACTTCACGTGATTCCTTGACAAACCAACAAACAAGAAAGTGGAAAAAGTCATCACACAATGCAAAGTAAAACAAGTCATATGATTGAATAATAAGAAAGGTCAAACGCTGCTAGTCGACAACATATCCCAGAAAACAAAGAGTGAAAAAATTTTGTTTATACATGACCGATCCTAATTTTATACGTCAAATATAAATTCAGACTTAAGCTACGGGACACGAGCAAGTTGCTCTTAGTCTACATCATGTGGTTCGAGGCATCAAGTGCTTCAAAACGAAGGCCTGTAACTTATTTACAATACAGACTTCCTAAAGACTCTAAATAAGAATAAATGTAAAAGTTAAAAAAAACACTCAACATGCAACTCAAAAGGTTAGCCTGTGTTATTTACATGCAAGCGTATAATAGGCCATGTTCGGTGAGAGGAGAGCTACGCAACACTTGCAAGCAAAAGAGATAGCACAAATCATGATAGCTCCTCTCTGTTGGACATGACTTCCTGTAGAAGATCGCATCTAAATATACTAGTGTGCAAGTCCAAAGCTAATAAACACACAAAGCATCACATAAAATGCCTGGCTAGGGCGCAAACCAAAAACAATAGCCATGACATGAAAAACCTTAACTACACCCTAGCCCTAATCTAGCAAGCATCTAAACACAAGGCGACCTAGTCACAACATTTAAGTATGTGTGCAGTGTGGGTAAGGACTAGTGTATGACTTTGATGAGCCGCTGACATCGACCCCGTTGTAAGGATTCAAGAGATTTATTGAGTGTCATTTGAGGATGACATTTTAAAGAGATGACCTCACATATGGTCTAACTCATAATTTTAAAATAGGGTGGATAATATATAATAGAAAATTTTCATGTTTTTCTTTTAAAATAAGACTATTAAATGATGTACTTTAGAGCTCTTTGATCGTTGGCATAATCATATATGTGTTGATCATAACACAAAAACTCAAATTTCTTGTTGAGATATCCTCGCGAGCAATGCTCTTTTAAGTATTATGACCAACAACTGGTCACTCATTTATCAAGAAAGATTTGCCATCAAAGTAGCTAGGTGATGCACATACAATCATGCAAAAAGACTCAACACATTGTAATCACTTGATAGAAGTATGAACAATCACAATGATCGCCAAGAAAACGAATAAAACATCAAGAAAGTGCAAATGCAAGAATGCCTCACTCACATGACACATAAAGGTTTGGATGCATCGGCTACAGGACGCCTTGAAGAGGAACTAAGGCTAAACCAACACATGCAAGTGGCAAGCACACTCAATGCATGGTGAAGAATGCAAACATACATACTTATGAAAATGGCATATATATGGCACATGCAACATGACACAAAAAATACACACACATTGCACATTCAACAAGTTCAGTGGCTATAGTGCATGATCCATGTCAAGTAACACAACATGAAATATCTACAACAGTCAAGTATGATGTCATAGAAGGTGAGGTGGCATAATTCTCCTTAACGAGAATTATGTGCATGTAAGCTTTACATGTTAGCCACCCATGTCAAAAATATGAAAATATCTAGCCACACAAATATGGTGACATGTGTGGAGATGCCATAAGTGATGGTCCTCAAAGAGACACGACATGCAAGCAAATACTAAAGAAAGAAATATAATATTTTTTTAATGATCTTAATATTCAAATATCAATCAAATGATTTTTTTATGCACATGAAAACATGAGTTTAAAACAAATTAACATCCATATGCAAATGATGCAAAGGCAAGTACAAAAATGTAACATGCAAATGAAGTTATCCAATTAACCCATCGAACAAACCAAGGGTGGTTGGCAGAGCAAAGGTGGCCAGCTAATTAAATGGCCAAAAAGGGGTCGATCGGGTCGTGGTAGCCAGACGAATAAATTCAATTGATCGATCAAACCAGGAAAGCCAATCGATCGAAGAACCTAAGATGTAGACTGGGTCGAGGTGGCCGGTCAGTTAAAATAACACAAACAAATGACACATGCAAAATGTGATAGAGGGAAACCCAATGAGCTTGATGACAAATCGACTTGCCTTATCGGCCTCAAATCGAACTAGCCTAATTGCTTGACAAGATGTTAAGGAACTTTTCCATGAGAGAAAACCTTCACGAAATGAAGGTTTCCTTTATGGACACAACCTTCACGATCTATGGAACAAGGATCAAAGGAATTCCATGTTCTCTACATCAAAGCGGCTTCAACCCATTCATCAAGGGTGAAGCTGCCAAATAATCATAGGATTAACGTAATCTTGTTCGTATGGGTTGAGGGCTAAGGTCATGGAGGAAATGTCATGCATAGTAGAGAATCACAATAAAAGCTCCTAACCTATAAGGTTTTCTCTAGCACATAACCTAATCTTACTTCTCTAACACAACCCCTAAGGGTTAGAGAATGTCTCACCACGACGATGGTTATGATTGTGTTCTCTTGCCTGCTCTTCGAGTTCACTCCCTCACTAGGAAGGCCATAGGTCTACGTACCTCAGAAAGCATACAAAGAAAGATAGTGAAAGTAGGAGGCATACACGTATCTTTAGTAAATGATTATAGCATACAAGAATATGATCGTAACATATCTTTGTGAGAGTGGTCATTCGTGTCGGATTTAGAGCAAGATGCAACCTGGATTTGACCTAAATCATGTCGGGTGGTCAGTTTAGACAAAATGAAGTCGCTGATTTCATAGATCCGGGCTTTACTGATTTTGGTTGTAGATCCTAGTGTTGCCTTGTCAATGTATGATGCTCCTATGAGGCTTGCTGGAGAGAGATGGAGAGAGGGAGCTCACAGTTTGGCTTGGAGAATTGAAAGCTAGGCGAGACTGTGAGTTTCGGAATGAGGGAGGACTTGTGAGTAAGAGGGCTCACCAAATTATGGCATGCGCAAAACTCAGGAGGCACACACCTCTAGAACGAAGAAAGGATGTTGGTGGCAGGGGTTTCTTAGAAGGAGAGCTCGGTGGATGGTGCATGAAGACCCAAAGGGAATGGTGTCCGGTGACTAGGATGCGATGTCGATGTGGAAGGCGGCTAGGGCTCACAATTTTTTGTCTGGAAAGATAAAGATGGCAGCCATCATGTGAAAAAGCAGGAAGGCCATGTGGAGAAGACCATCGATCTTAGGAGGGAGCCTCACCAGCATTGGAGTGGTCGAGTCCTTTCTAGCGTAGAGAGGACGAGCGTACTATCGAGCGTGAGGTGAAAGAGGTTGGCGAGCGGAGCATGTGTGAAATGGGGGCTAGGGCTCCTTTTCTGTCGTCAGGGTGATTGAGGGATTTTATATGATTTTATTTTTTTTAATTTTTAAACCCCTCAATATATGTGCTCTAACTCATGCACATAATCTCAGCAAAATGTGTGTCCTCATAGATAAATCCAACATTTCGGACATGTACGCATAATTTGTATTACGATTCGAGGTTGTTTAAACAATTTCAACAGTTGAGATAATTTGAACTTGATTTGCATTCTAAATGTCTTTATGCAATCCTCAAATTACAGGAAGCTACGTATGAATGTTATATGATCTTATATCATTCGAAAGGACATTCAATGTGCGTGACATGAAAAATTAATGCCAATGCCCTCAAGTTGTAATTAACTGGAGTGACAACCCTTTTGGGAGTTGTTCTCAACCCTAGAACAAATTTAATTTTTGTTCACTGGCTCTATGTGTAGCTTATGTAGGAGACTTGTTCATGGATACTTGGTCTAAGGCATTTTGATCTGATCTTATTCAGACATACACTCTTCGCCTATCATATGAGGATTATCTTGCATATGCTCTCCATGTTTCTTTCTAATTAAATTTTTTGTCTAATTTTTCATCTTATTTTCTTATTTTTCAATCCCTCGTTTGCTTAGACTCATTTTGACAGTTCAACAAAGAGGGCTATTTGGAAAAGAGAATCATATGATGATAATTAAACAAGCATGTGACTCTGTTTAAAAAGAACCAAAAACATAAGAGGTGCTAGACCTTTGACTCTCGCGTCATGGAACAGATAAGGAAGTGCAGGAGGCTTGAATCGTGCTCATGGTAGCGAGCTCAGACATCAGCAAGCACTTTAAAGTTTTTAATGGTGCATCATGACACTGGACTTTAGCTATATTTCCATAACAACACCGAAGTGTTTCAAGGGGGTCCCATTATTATATGCATGTGAGGTTGCGACACAGGCACATAAGCTGTGATGTTGGACTACTTTTGGAGATTCTCTAAGTTAAAACTTTGTTGTCATGAACATGAGCCTCAGAAGATTCAAACTGGGCATTTTGACCACAAAACATGCCAAAAAATAGGCTCTATTAAGGGACCCCTCAACAAATATGTTGTGTCCTTAATTACATAATGTGCTTGTTAGCGATTTTTGGTGACGATCTGTTGACTATCACCATAAATGGGAGATCTAAGGGCTCTTTGTCAGGGCTATTTTGATTCTTTTTATAACTCGAACTCACCAGCTTGCCTTGTCTTATAATTCTCGTGGATCATCAAAATCATTCAATGAAAAGGAGGAATCAAAAATAAAGAAAATAAGATGAAACTAGACAAAAAAAAATTAAGTTAGATTGAACATTGACAACTTATGTAAGGTTATCTTCGTGTGATAACTCAAGAGTGTATGTTCAAAACAAGATCAGATCAAAATATATAAGAACACATCCACAAAGTAGTCCCCTACATAAGCAACTCATATAATCAGAGAACCAAAATTATTTTTTGTCCCAGGTTAAGAGCACAGATACCCTCGATAATAGGAGATTTGCTTATATTGTTGTGTTAAGTAGTAAATAGATATATCAAAGGAATGTAATTATCTCAACTAGAAACATCTTAGTGCTTCCAAAAGTTATACTGAGCCAAAAGAGAGAGGGTGAATCCCTTATGTCCTTAAATGGACGGTGGTTGTTGGAAAATAAGGCCTTAGAAAAAAATTGGGCCATATCAAATAGGCACATCCCTATGCTTCAAATCTTATATCATGTCATAAGGGTGGAGGGTGAATCAACACATCCCAAATGAGTGGTGACCTATAGGAAATTAGGACCTATGAGACAACATTAACAAAATATGAAGGGATTGAATGTGCTTATAAGAGTTTACCAATAAGAAGGTAAAGAGATCATAATTTGGTAGAGATAGTTGAGTCAGAACTCCATGGATCCCAAGCTATTAAGACCGCAGGTCTACCTAATCATGAATGTAGTCTACTCAACTTGGCCTGAGATCTCTTGTTAGCAGCCCATGTGTTGTGTCATGTGAGGAATCTTGATAGCCCTAATATCAAAGGAAAGAAACTTGTAATCCCTATGACTCTATGCAGATGGAATTCATAAATGGGACTCACACCAAGTAAGGTAATGACTTGGAGTCTTCTAGAATGGAAGGAAAAGAGTTGTTTGGCTACAAAGCTGAAAAAACTCTATACAGAAGTTACACCTCATTTGGGTTGGGGAGCCTCTAACACCCTAGGCATATAAGTGTAAATGCAAAGGATGTTGCACTTACATGACATGCAAAATTTGGGTGCATCAGTTACAGGACACCATGGTAGAGATTACACTTCACCCGAGAGGCAACCCAGATGCTCGTGCAAATGAAAAAAAACATGCTGCATGCATTTATATAACATGCACAAATGGTATTAGTTGTGGTTGCATCGAGTACATGATCCCCTAAGGGAGATTACATTAACTCAAGAGATAACCAAACATGCTCATGCAAACGACCAACAAAAGTAATGCTTGATATGGCATGCACACATGTCACATGACTCCTACACATGGTAAATGCTATGAAACAAGCATAGTGAGATGTAGTTTTCACATATTTGGAAACGTAAGAAGTAGGAAAAATGTAATTTTACATGCTAAATTCAAAAATACATATATCAAAATTAAATATGATTTTTCACATGTTTTTAATGTCAAATCGCATAAAAAGCAAAACACATATTTTTATGCATATGTAGAAATGCACACATCAAAATTAAGTGTGATTTTAACATGCACTTTAATATTAACTCACTAGCACAAAACACATTTTCATTCATGCATTTGGATATCGAATATCAAGGCACAAGATACACTTTCCATGCATACTCCAAAATAGCACTTGTTATTTATCACACATCATATGCATGTGGAGATAAAATTATACATGCAAAATGAGCCAAATCCTACTTGATGATAAATCAAGCTTTTTATATGCAATCTCTCTTGGATCTAAGCTCAAAGATGGAAAGGTGTGCCAATATTTTGTTGTACGAGGCAACAAAATCCCCACCTCCATTTGCATGAAAAATCACGAAACATTTCTCATGAAGAGAAATCTTCCTAACCTAGAGAGGGAATATCAAAGGGGTTTTCTTCACTCTCTAGGTTTTATAACTTCACATGTCTATAAAAGTGAAGCTGCCATGATAAAAGAGATCAGTATAGTATCGTCTTTGAAATGGGTTAAGAAGCCAGAGTTTTTGGATAAACTGCTCAAGGATCGTAGGGAACATAAAGAAAAGCTTCCTAACCTTTGGGGTTTTATATAACACCAACCTAAACTTATTTCTCTAACACAAAATCTAGGAGGTTTGCTAGGAGAAAGTGGAAACATAGAGTTGTAAAGAGATTTTACCTTTTTTGCTGGTTAGTGTACGTTCTCTTTGCTTATCCGAGCTTCTATTGCATTGGGATGAAGATGAAGCATGTTTTCTCTATGAAAATCCTAGAGAAAATTTACTCCCTCACACTCTTTTCAAGAGAAATTTTGAGGTTGAAGAAGAAAAGAGGAAGAAAATGTTTGAAAGTGAAGAAAAATTTGAAGGTGAGAAGAAAAGTATGAGAGAAGATTTCTCCCCAATAACTCAAAAAAAATCTCTCCACAAGCCTTCTCCATTAGATCCCCTCCACATTTTCACACACTTTCCCCCTCAATCTCAGCTATCTTTATTCAAAAAGAACTGACATCCCAAAATTGTAAAGAATTCCCCCTTTTTTTTCCATGGCTCTATCTCCTCTGGCCACCTTTCATGCAAGTTGCCATATAAAAGCAAGTCCTCCACATTTCATGCATGAAAATATATATTTTCTTATGAGGAAGGCTAGGGAGCTCTCTATTGCATCACCTCCCACTTTTACATGACCAAACCTTGCCCCATGTGGCTTGATTTGGTCAAAAAGGGTCCTCAAGGCATTGAGGCGCCAAACTGGTGCCACTAGTGCTCCAGATTTGTTGGGTTTAAATCGTGGGCTATCTGATGGTAAGGGTGTGTTAAGCTTGTTGTGTGGTTGCATAAGGTTCTTTGGTTTAAATCACAATGCGGATGTCACAGGCTCAAGGCAATGAGGGTGTCAATCGAGCACTAGTGTACTGACCTCTTGGTGTCGGCTTCCCGTACTCTCTTAATTTGGGTCTGAAACTGTGCAACCCTGGAGAAATTGTGCTAGAACAAGGGTAACACGAATGTGCAGGCTACCTGGTGTGGATGCATTAGGGCTAGAGTGCGGGTGTACCCAAGCAGATCTCCACATTTATGCCCTAACACATCAGGGAGTTTGGTGGACTTCTATGGGATATTGTGCATGACTATAATATAGTCCCATATGCTCAAATTAGCATCCCAAATGTGTGACACCAAAATTTTATGTCGAAAAAGGACCCCAACAAGTGTGCTACACCAATATGGCATAATGCACTTGTTGGAAGCAAGACCAAAATCTTCTTTGGTATTCGAGGTAATTTTACAAAGAAAAAAAAATTACAGATCAACCATTCCAGCTAAGTTATATGGATATCTATGGTAGAAAAATCACTAGTCAGTCGAGGTAGACTAACCATAAAAGATGCCCCTTATAAAAGGTATTGGCTAGTTGATCGACATTATCAGCAAAGTAAGTGAGATAGGCACTATCAGCCAAGTAAGTGAGGTGATCAAGGTGTCCTAGTTGAAAGATAATTATTAGGCAATCGAGGTGGTCTGGCCAATTAGCTAGCTGGATTAGCATGATAATCCTTAAAATCAAAGGTGCTTTCCCAAGAAGAACTGATGAGGTGGCTCTTGTATAGTGAAGTGCCAAAATTTTAATTAGGTAGCAAAGTGATCAAGGTGTCCTAACTAACTTATCTGCTACATGAACAATGTAGTCTAACAGTAAAAGATGTTTCTTATGAAAAGTATCAGTTAACTGATCAAGGTTTTCACATCTAAACAAAAGCATCGTCAACTTGGATAAGTGAGGTGATCGAAGTATCCTAGTTGTAACAATCATCTATATAATCAAGGTGCTCTATACAATTAAGAACATTAGATTAATGTATTACTCTCAACCCTCTAAGATGCTCTCCAATAACGAAATGGCTAACGTGCCACTATGGTTCTTATTAAGTGAGTCATCAAGATTTAATTATGTAGCAAAGTAATCGTGGTATCCTAATCAAATCATTTGCTAGATGACAAGGTGGTCTAGTGGCATAAGATGCTTTAGTAACAATTAGCAAGGAAATCGATGGGATTCTTACTAAATATATCATCATGATATAGTCGGGAATCGAGGTGCCCCAATGAAACATAGGATTGACCAGATAAGCAAGGTAGTATGGACCGATACAACATGTCCTTTTGACAAGAAAATTAAATTTAGCTTAAGTCGATCAAATTATCAAAGTGATTAGATAAGCAAGGTAGTTTAACCATAAAAAAGATGCTTCTGTAAAAATTTGCAAGGCAACTCTCGTTGTGGAAAGCATTGTGATTTGATTGTATATCAAGGTGTTCCAATTAGACATAGACCAACTAGGTAAGTGAGGTGCTCTATGCCGATAAGACATGCCTTTTAACAAGGCGATATAAATTGGCTCGGTCAATCAAAATATCAAGAAGTTTAGATAAGCAAGGTAGTCTAACCATAAGATGTTTTGATTTATGTTGAACTTAAGCATAGTTCTTTTGAGGATATCTACCACATTCATTTATGATGAATGGATATTTTTTATTCGAACCCTGCATTAAATTCATAATTGTAAAGAAATGTTAAGAAAGTGCACAACTTCTCTTACACACATATTTATAATTTTGAACTTTGTTGTATGATTTCCTTAGCAAGTATACGCAACCATTACAAAAAGCTCACATAAATGAAATATAAAAAGAATACATCATGTATATTGCTTAACAATTGAATTGCAAAGTGCATCGAATTTTTTAACTTTAATTTTTGTATATCAAGTACAAAATATGCCTAGACATGATATCTTTTCAATTATCTTCTATTGATAGGGGAGGGGGATCAGATGAGATCCATCTATGTCAATCAGTAAGTAGGCTCGTCCTTCATAGAACTTTTTGTCCTTCATATAACTTTTCAACCACAAATGGCCCTTCCCAAATGGTTCAAATTTCTCATGCCTTTGATGGTGACCCATAATAGCGAGGCATAAAATTAATGTCATGTCTCCAACCATAAAGGTCTATAGCCTTACCAATCTATAATGGGCTCTAGCTATTCAAGCATGATATAGCTGAATGTTTTATTGGGCTTGCAATCTAAGCCCTTAAAGGTTATCAAGTTCTTTCAACTTAGGTCAAATATTTGCATCACTATTAATATTATTACTTATAGCAACTTGCAACAAAAGCAATTCAACTTCCAAAGGAAGGATTGCTTTGGACCAAAGGTCGAAGAATATGGAGTAAAGTAAGTGGGTGTAATGTATTTCATATGTAATGTATTTCATCTCCCATACAGCTTGTCACTTACCAGTTGAACTTGAGCATAAAATATATTGTGTGATTAAAGAGTCCAATTACAATATGAAAGATGTTGGTGAGAAAATATTTTTGCAATTAAATGAGTTTGAAGAGATAAGGAATGAATCTTACGAAAGTGCTAAGATTTACAAAGAAAAGATGAATATGTGGCATAATCGAAGGATTCATATTAAAAATTTTTAGTCAGGGCAACAAGTTTTGCTATATAATGCAAGGTTAAGATTATTTCTAGGCAAACTTAAGTCCAGGAGGATGGGTCCATTTATTGTGATAAAAGTTTATCCTTATGGAGTTTTGGATATGAAAGATCCTAAAACTGAGAAAGTATTTCAAGTGAATGGGGGAACAACATAAATTTAACAATCAAATGATATTGGGTCAACCAGAATAAGCACTGGTTACATCGGGCTGATTGCGTTAAACCAAGCGCTTTGTGGGAAGCAACCCATAGTTATCAGTGTGTTTTTCTTTGAATGTTGTTTGTGTGTGATTAATAAAATTTGGGGTAGTATTTTTGAGACTATTATGTGTTAGTATTCATTTTGAAACTTTATGTAGTAATCTAGAAATGTTAAAATGAGAATTTAGACGTTAAGTTGACTGGTGAAAAAATGAGCACTAACGCTTAAGCACTAATATTCGGTGCTTAAGCGTGTGAGTTAAAAACCATGTGCAAAATTCAGATTCTAGAAGGTTTAACCGCCAATTGGTTGAATAAAACATGCCAAGGCAGTTTTAGGACGTGCCTAGGAGTTACTAGAGGGATTTAGGCCTATAAATAGAATGGTTTAGTGAAGGGATTTCACCCTAGATCATTTTTAACCCTAAAAGTTTAAGAGAGAGAGAGAGATTTTGAGGAGATGTCTTCATGGGAGATGGATTTGAAGAAGAAGGAAGAGACTATGTGGAAGAGATTCATTAGTCAAAGTGCAAAAGAGATGTATAACGGTTTCTTAGTCGTTAGTATTGAAGGAATATCGGAAAAGATCAACAAATTTGAGACTATCATGACTTTACTTGAGACAAAGGTAATTGAGATTCATGCACATCTAGAGCATATTGGATGGCAATTGAAAATGCAAAGTCATATTAGTTATATAAAGAAAGCGGATAAGGAGATGTATCTTAAACAGAATTGGATAAAAGAAGATAGTATCAGAGCTTCTCACCACCGTCTGTTTTATCAACTTTATATTCTGATTGCCCAAGGAGAGACTAATGAATGACTGAGATTTGTCCCAATAAATGAATAATGGAATTAAGTTCAGTGTTAAAGTTTGTTATTATGAGTCATTGTTCAATGTGTTAAGTGTTAAATACTGTTTTTGGAGTTTATGTTAGATTGTTTAGTGTTTGTATTTAGAAGATTTTCTCATCCGAGACTATTTGGAGTGAGAATTAAGTGCTATATGTATTTTTACTAGTTTATGAATGAATGTATATGTTTGTTTGTTTGAAAATTTAGTGTTATTTTTAGCCTCGAATTGAGTTAGTTATATTGGAGAATTTTGAGAAAAAGGAGAGTTAAGGGAGAGAAAAATAGTCATTTAAGTGTTATGAGACAATTTAGGGGTGGTATACTTAGGCTTATAAAGCATTTTACTGAAGTTCAAAAATACCAAAAATTGTGCAGTGGCACCTAAGCGCCACTTATCCTTGCATATGCGTCGATTCACAAAAACCGGTTCGAGAACATTTAAAAGTGAAAAATAACCCAAAAAATCACCATTTTTACTCTCGTCGTCACCTTCAACCTCTCAAGTTTGTGATTTGTAAGTCTAGGGCAAGCCATTTCGTGGAGATTTCTTGGTGGAATTAAGCAAAATTTGTTATATTTGGATTTCTTAAGGTAAGAACTTCACTTATAGGTAAAAATTTTGGATTTTCATCGTGTATTTTGAGTACATTTGGAAGAACCCAAAAATCACTATTCATTGAGAAAAATGAGGAAAAATCTATGGAAGTTGCATAGAAAGTGTAGTTTATACTTATAGGAGTTAAGTTTAGTAGATTAGACTTGATTTTTGAAGTTATTGTGGAATTTTATGAAATTTGTAGAATAACACCAAGAATGAAGAGGAGTAAAGGAAAAAGTCACTTTGAATCGAGCAAGTTTATGAGTTTGAAAGCTCAAGATAGGTACAGTGATGCTCTACAATCACGAAAACTTATTCAGGAGCGATGTTTCAAAAATAGAGGTTGATCCGTAGATAATCTGATCATTCGCCGACAATGAGAATGATTCTGTTGTTTTTCTATTGTGGCCATTATTTATGTGGTTAGGGAGTTCTATGCAAACCTACCCGAGGCTGAAGATGATTGAATCATGGTTAGAGGAAAATTTGTACCTTTTTCATCGGAGGTAATCAATATGTTTTACTATGTACCACCTGATACTTTATGTTTTTATGCAAACTATAGTCCTATTGAGACGGAGCTAGATGAGATTATTTCTTATTTGACTGTTGGAAGAGGGCTCTGAAAAATTACAAATGAAAGAAGAGTCAAGTTTTCCACCTCAAAGTTGAGTGCACCTTCGAAGGCATGACACTATTTTATTTCAACTCGTCTATTATTGACAAATCATCTCCGTGAAGTTACCAGAGAGAGAGCAACGTTGAACTATTGTATTCAGGAAGGGAAGCTCATTAATATTGAAGCTTTGATCTATCAGTCTATCATCAGTTCTGCCACTATTGTTACTACTACAGATTTGAGATTTGCTTCCTTAAGCTTTTCTTTGTGTGAGTAGGCTGGAGTGAGATATGATAGCTGGGAGAAAGTGCATTTGCCTCTAAAGCCAATTACAAGTGTGCATGTGAAGTCATATTTGGAGCATTCTATTTTTTGGCTGGAAAGGAGGATTTTTAAGGAGTTTTGCAATGACAACATCTGCTGCTTCTACCTCTGTTGCATCTAAATCTAGACCATCTACCTCGCGAGCTTCTACTTCTATAGGTGAGTCTACAGAAACTCAAAGTCAATTATTGCAGAGGCTGATGGACAATATCAACAATAATGCAGATAAGGTAAGAAATTTAGAAAGCTTTGCAGATCATATTGATGGGTATAATAGAAGAAAAAGTGATTATGAGGAGAAATTTCATTCATCTCTGGAAAACCTCATTAGGGGTAACCAAGGAGTGCAATTTCCTTCATATCCTAGATACCCTAATTAAGAGTCTACAAATGTTTGGAATAGTGGTGATTCTGAGGATGATGAACAGGAGGGCTGAGTTATTTATTTTTATGTTTGTAATATGTGTTGAACTACGTGGTTTGGACTTGTTACATTTGCATTTGTGTACCTGTTTAGACTATGTTATGTGTTGAACTTTTCTTTGATTGTATTGTGATGTTGTGTTTTGTTAGTAGTTTGTTTTAAAATTCAAGGGTATTAATTTTTTTTGTGTGTTAATGATTGTGTTTTAGTTAGTTATGATTGAACTTATTTCTATGTCTTGTGAAAAATTGAAAATCTTGTTAACTTTAGTTTTACATTTTAAACTCAAAAAACTGCTACCCTGTATATTTCTTATATCTTGTTAGTGTGTTTGATTTTATGTTGAGACTAGAAATCAAAGTTAGTGTATTAGTTTGTTTTTATGTTTGTACCCACTACTTAGAAGTCTACTGAATCTCTACATGTTGAATTGAAATGAAAATGATAGAAAATTGATCAAAAATTAATTTTACTCCTATTTTTAGTTTTATACTTGATAATTAGGGTATAGAGTTTCCTGTAAGCATGTTATTTCAAGTTCCACTCCTGCTTATATATATTTGTTCCTAAAATGTTTAATTTTGTTAAAAATTTAAGTTTAGGGGGATGAAAAATATTTTTAAAACTTGAATTTTATTTGTTCTCAAATGTGCTACAAGTGAATTTGATTTTAAAAGAAAAATAATCATGTATATGAAGTTATATTAGAGGAGTAAATTTTGATTATTGAAATGAGTAAGAAAATTTAGTTAAAATTCTGAGTACTGAAGCAAAATTTTAAGTTAAAAATTTTTAGTGTAGAAAATGTTAAATACAGTGTAATTATCTTTAGTAAGAAAAATTGTATTTTTGAAAAATTTAGACTTTTATTTTTTATACTTAAATTTCTTTTATTAAAAATAATTTTCAAAAATATTATTATATTTATAAGTAAAAATTTATATCAGGACTCTACTTTAGGAAATGAGAAGTGGAATTCAAAACCATTAAAGGCCTATCCAGATATAGTAATCCTTGCCTAAAAAAAGAAAAAGAAAAAAAAAATAAAAAGAAAAAGAAAAAGAAAAATAAAAAGAAAAAGAAAAAGAAAGGGAGGAGAAGCTTGAGGATTAGTGCCTAATCAAAAATTGATTCCACATTTGAACTTTTTAAAGTATAAGACTTAAGAAACTCTTAAGCTTGAGGATATAATATGGTAAGTAAAATTATTTTTAATAATTTTTTTAAGTGGAGATAATAAAAGGACTAAGTTATAAATTTAAAAAATCTACAATATTTCCAAATTATATAGGAACCCATATTTTCATATTTCTTAAAATTAAAAATTTCTAAACTTTAAGTTGGTCACATTTACTAAATATTTTTCCTAAATTGGACTATCATATTTCTAAATCTAAATTTTAGTAACTCCTAAAGAAACTCATATACATATCATACTTATTTGGTTTTTAAAGACTAAAGTGTCACTTGAGGACAAGTAACATTTTAAGTTTGGGGGATTTTGATACACCTAAAATATATAGTGTTTTTAGACACATTTTTATACCTATTTTTGAGATATTGCATTTTAATGGAAGGTATTTGTGTGTTTTCCTTTTAGGTACAAGTAAAAAGGTGAAAAATGTTAAAAGGAGTGAAAAAGGGTCAAATTTGGAGCAAAAAAGTGAAAACTGTGCTAAAGTGTTTTGGCGCCTAAGTGTCAGATCTGGCGCTTAAGCGTCGGTGAAATAGAGAACGTCACGCCTAAGCGCCAGAGGCCTCGCGCTTAAGCACCAAAGG
>NEWO01000094.1:875165-890187 GCA_003013225.1 Phalaenopsis aphrodite
CGAAAGGGGTAAAGAACATCACAGTCGTCTTTTCCATGTGTTGAAGAAAAAATCGCCGAAGTAGGAAGGATAGGAGTAGAGAGAACATCACACTCGAAAAAATCGTAAAGAACCCTCAAATCTGCGATTACAAGAAGAAAAATGCTCGTTATACCTCAGATCTGTCGATCGCGGGGCAACGAAGCAAGAGGACGAAGGAGAGCCGCAAGAGAACTCGTTAGGGCTGCAGAGGAACGAAAGGGGTAAGCGGGAGAATGGGTAAAGGTAACTCACCGACCGCGGCCTAATATCGCGGCCGCGGTTAGATCGACTTCGCCAGAAATTTGCCGCAAAACGCCGAACCAAACGCGGGAATTCGGGACGAATCCGCGGTCGCACGCCGCGCCGCGCCCCTAACGCCGAACCAAACAGGCTCTTACTAGAATAACCCCAATGCCCACCATTTTACTCCAGCAGTGCGACCATTTGTTTGCCAAGCGTGCGTCCGGATCCGCTGCATTTGGACGGCGGCCATCGCTTCCCGCTTCCGATTGGCATTATTAGTGTCTTTATACGCAGCCGGTCTCTTACAGTCCGGTTTCCACTGAGGTTTCTTATTATTTTGAGTCGGTGTTTCAGGAAATTTCGTGTTTGAGAGCTTAAATCCTAGGGAAAAATTCAAGTATCTCCTCCACCTCTTTCTACTGGAAACTTTATTTTTTGGAGTTTTAGGGTTTATTCTCATTCTACCCTGTATACGTAGTTGAGGATGAGTAGCTTGGTGGAGAGGCTTCGCATACGATCAGAGAAGAGGCCTCTTTACAATGACGGGGGATCCGACGACGATGACTTCGTCCCGTCCAAAAAGCCTGGTTGTTTCAAGCTTGAGGAGAAGCTAGGCAAACGGATATCAAGGGGCGATGCGGTATGGTTTTGTTATTTGATTATTTAATTTTTTTTTTGATTATTATATCTATTGACTCTGTACTGCTTGTTAAAATGGAGACGCCGCGAATGAATCCGCAGTCTCATGGTCGGGGGCCTTGTCTCCCTCCCGGTGGCTAGCGTTTGATTCGCACTAAACACTAGCTAGAAGATGCTTGTTTTTCTCTATTGCTAATGAACACTTGTGCATTAGATTTAGGAGTGTTTGGTAGCAAACTATTTTCAGGATTTAACTATGGATTTAACATTAATCCCGCCAAACATAAAAAAATCTAAAATTAAATCAAACGCCCTGTTAAAACAAAAAATTTTGCGTTCTGTCCATATTTCTTACGTTCTGTCAAATAAACAAGGTATATCCGGATTTATTGAATCAAACTATGAGGCGGATTTACGGGATGTGGCTCGTCATCCCCCGCCATTGCTCGCGAGATCTGCAGAAGTTTGATTAATCCGGATTTAACATGATTTATCAAATCCTGTTTAATGTAAAATCAAGTTGCAGCCAAACACCGCCTTAGACTTTTCATTTCATACCACTGCCCACTACAAGATTATAGTGAACTAAGTTGTTGGGATTCATGGAAAAGGTTTATTTGGCTAATGATGGACTTTTGAATATTCTTCATGTTGGCGATGTAAGTTGAAAATGAGCGTTCTTGAAATATTTAAAAGGTTAGCCATATATCTATTGACTTGCAACTTGATTTTAGTTGTGCAACTTAACATAATTATTAAGTGCTTCGAATGTTTTAAAAATAAATATCACCATTAATCGTCACCCACCGTTTACCTTTGCCCAACATAGTCGGTCACTATCAACCCTATTGGACATCATTGACTATCTTGCTGGTTGCCTTCACATTTCCTTGTCGGCCACGGCCATTCGCCACTTTTGGCCATCAACCACCATTGCCACTTTTGTCCATCAACCACCATCGGCACTGTTGCCGTTATCGTCTTATTGGCTGCCTTTATTGCCTCCATCACTAATTACCTTTATGAGTACAATAATAACAAATGAAAAAAAAAGAAAACACTTAATGTGATGAGTGAAGAGTTTATCAAATATATTACTAAGAAATTGAATGAAATAAATATAATTGAAAATATCAGTTAGAGGAAAAGTATGAGTGGATTAAGAAGTAAAAAGGGCCTAGGCATACTTAGAATCATTTATGACAGATGATTATTACTTAATTAGTCTGTTTGAGTGATATCTCTAAAAAATTATCTTAGAATTCTCCTGTGAAGCATTAAGGTATAAGCAATTTGGAAGAGGTGATAGTGATTACTTTTGATTGCACCATTTTTTGGGATGTGTGAATGCATGATGATTAATATATAATGAAAATTTTTGACCAACACTAATAAATAAACTCAAATTTTCTAGATATAGTCAACAAAAAGAGAGAAATAAATTAACAAAAATATAGATGAGAGGGGTCATGACTTGGACATCATATATTTGAATAGACCAAGTCAAAATGTGCACTTTTCTACGAAATTTAGACACATGAAATTAGGCACTGTGATTCTTACCCTATCCAGGCTTCAATTTCAAACTTAGAAATAGAGGATGGAAACCCCAAAGATCCTGCCCTGATTTGATACAATAATAGAATAGTGATATCGGATTGATTATCTCAAAATGAATAAGGGTTTGTATGTATAAACAAAATCATGGATAACAAATGAAATGTCTATTGTGATAAAAATATGAGTGGATAAACATGGCTTCTTTTTTTTATTTATAGAGATAAATAAGACGAGCTTTGGTGCGGTCTTACCACGCGCTTTTTGAAGTGAAGCTACGATGAAAAATAACTTTGATTGATATGCAAGGTTTTGATGCAAAGGATTTCTCTGATCATTAAGTATTATATGAGTACCTACTGGAGGGGATAAAGTCTATAAAAATGCAAATGAGTTGGTTGTTTATTTTACTAGTCGCTGGCTTAAAATCTATATCAGAACATTCTATCGTTTTGAATTAGTTATACATTCAAAAGCCATTGAAATTCTTCAGAGAAAATAACCATAACTTATAATCCTCAACTTGAATCACATTTTTTATTAAAAATTGTTTTTTTTGCGGGGGGTTGGGTAGTTATAGTAGAAATTATGTTATCTTGAATGGTGCTGTTAGTGGACCATTTTATGTTTTAAGGTTTGCAGTTCATATTTTTTTATTCTGTTAAAATGTCATCGAAATTTATATTTTTATTTGCTACTGATGTATTGCTTTTCACTTGTTTAGAAAGAAAGTGCATGCCAATCATGTGGAGAAAGTGGAAATCTCTTAGACTGTAGAAGTTGCACCTATTCTTTTCATCAGAAGTGTGTAATTCATCCCGGGAAAGCTTCTGCTAATGATAGCTGGAGCTGCCCTGAATGTGTATGCTTTTCCTGACTCCAAGCCTTGTGATAATACTAGCATTTGAGAAATTTGGCTACATTGAACCTTTACTAATACTAATTAATCATTATGTACATAATGTGGATATTTTTTTCTTTAAAATTGAAATGCTACTAGAATACGTGCAACTTGCAGGTCAACCCTCTCAATGATCTTGATAAGATTTTAGATTGTGAAACTCGTGCAACTGTAGAGGATGAAAAAGATCTTTCAGGGCCCGGGGCAAAAAAAAATGGCGTAAAACATTATCTGGTGAAGTGGAAGAGCTTGTCTTATCTTCATTGTACTTGGTAATCTTCAATTGTTTAATTTTACCATTTGCTATTGCAAGTTATTAAATCTTCTCAACTTTTTTTTAACTTGTAGTTAATGGAAATAATCATGTTTATTAATACCTAGGAGCATGCTAGCTATTAGTTCGCTGTGTTTCTGAAATGTTTGAAAAGCATGCTATTATTCTTTTTATAGTTGCTCTTTTTCTGCTCTTTTAAATAGTCTATTTATTGCATATCTTTGAATTTGGACAGGGTGAGTGAGGAAGAATATAAAAAAGCTTGCAAAGTCAATTCCAGATTGAAGGGTAGATTAAACACGTTCCAGAAACAGTTGGATTCTATGGGTGGCACTGATGATGACTGGATTGCCATACGCCCTGAATGGACAACTGTTGACAGAATCATTGGAAGCAGGTTATCATATTTCTATAATGTCTTCATATTTTTTTCATTTGAAATGTTATCCAGAAATACACTTTAATGATTTATAGTAAATAAATGTTGAGACAATTTGTAATTGCAAACTTACGAAAATTGTTAATAGGTTAGGGAATAAACAAATCTAAGATTATAACTTCTGATGCTTTTATTTGGTAGTTTGGTTACTAAGAGAGGAGAAAAAAAGGAGATTTGTATGATTAGATTTTCTATATATGCAAGGTTTTAATGAACATTTGAACAGCTATTTTCATAAAATTGCTCAATGAAATCTCAAAAGAGAATGTTTATAGAAGATATATCTGTATGTGTGTGTGTGTGCATTGATTGATTGATTGATAGATAGATAGATGGATGTGTTGAAATGTCATGTTTAGTTAACTTTGAAAATGATGTTTAACACTAAAACTTGGTCCAAGATTGGTAGGAAGTTCCTGGAGAGTTTGGAACGAAGGTTGAGGACAATCACTTTAATATTTGGTACTCATTTAAGTTTTGTGGTGGAAGGTAAGTGTAAATTCTTATTCTTATGCTATGGAAAGTAAGATGATAAGCCAGAGAGCAATGAGAAGATCTTTCTATGCTTTTTTATTGATTATTAAAAACCGTATCATCAAATATCTGGGGATTGATTTTGTGTGCATTGAAAACTTTATTTATTTATTTATTTTTTGGTGAAACTAAAAGTTTATGACATAAGAAGGCATTAGTTATTTTGCTGTTAAAGATTTAATTTATGATCTTGTTAGATTCACATTTGTTAGTGGGTGGCATGAGAACTTTGCTACAAAAAGATTATACTAAATAGAAAAGATGAGAGAAAAATAGAACATAGAGTGAGAATCTTTGTGATTCTATTCGACTGTCAGTAAGTAAAAGACTGATATGATTGATTGAATTTGTCTAGTTCACTTTTTATGCCTTTATTTATTTATATTTTTGCGTCGGGTGTTATAAGAAAAGCTACATTTTAACAATTCAAGTAAAATTATATGGCAAGACTTAACAAATGCTTGATGGAAAATGAGAATGTTTAGCCATCTTTTAACTTTTTTTAATAATTTGAAGTACTTCTGATGAATTCTAAGGTCAGGCTAAAGTGATGCTGCAACCGACTATAATTGATGAGTTTAGATATAGTATATGTGACTACATTTAAACCCGACAAGTAGATTTGATTTTTAATCTAGTTCATTTGATAAACAAATGAATACGCTAGGCAACTTCCATTATTAACCTGCGCAACTTAAGTTTTAAGATGAATAGCTATGGAAACGTCAACTCGTCGGAGAGATCATCATATAATTTAGTGACGTCTTTTTTATGTTGAATTAATATTCTTTTGTTGATTGACTTGCTCTGGATTCGATTTTTTTTATTAGCTAGAATGGTTGATTTAGCTTAGGTGACATTGTGTATATATTCTTAGTCTACAACAACAACAACAACAACAACAACAACAACAACAACAACAACAACAACAACAACAAAGCCTTAATCCCACTATGTGGGTCGGCTACATGAATCTTTTTTCTCCATTGCGTCCTGTTTAGTGTCATATTTTCATTTAGTTCTAGTAAATCAAGATCATTTTTTATACAATAAGCCCAAGTCTTCCAAGGTCTACCTCTGCCTTTCTTAACAAAAGTCGAATCTAAAACATTGAATCTCCTAATCGGATCATCAGATGGTCGAAGTTTAATGTGACCAAACCATCTAAGAAGACTTTCTCTAATTTTGTCCGTCACAGGAGGTGCACCAACCCTATCACGGATATATTCATTTTGCATTTTGTCTTTAAGTGTAAAGCCACTCACCCACCTAATCATTCTCATCTCGACAACACTTAACTTATTATTATGCTTCTCTTTTAAAGGTCAACATTCAACGCCATAGAGCATTGTAGGTCTCACCACCGTCTTATGAAATTTTCATTTCAGTTTAAACGGTACTTTTCTATCACACAAAAGGCCCGAAACATTCCTCCACTTCAACCAACCAACTTGAATTCTACTATTAACATCCCCATCTATATCACCATCGCTTTGAATAACGGACCCAAAGTATCTAAATCATTTACACATTTTAATAATTTGATCACCCAAATTCACACTTCTGTCACTAGAGCTACTCTTACTAAAATTACATTCCATGTATTCAGTTTTAATTCTACTTAAATGAAGGCCTTTAGAATCCAACATAAACCTCCATAATTGAAGTTTTTCCTGGGCTTTTTCTCTCATCTTATCCACGAGAAGGATATCATCAGCAAAAACATACACCAAGGTACACCCTCCTGTAGATGTCCAGTAAGACCATCCATAACTAAAGCAAAAAGATATGGGCTTAAAGCTGATCCCTGATGTAATCCATCAGAAATATTAAAATATTTAGTCAATCCTCCTTCAGTTTGAACACAAGTAACAACTCTAGTATATATATCTTTAATGACTTAAATATATGTCATATCAACACATTTCTTCTCAAGAACTCTGCAAAGGATATCTCTTGGAACCTTACCGTAAGCTTTTTCTAAATCAATAAAAATCAAATGTAGATTCTCCTTGTTATCTCTGAACTTTTCCATCAAACCTCTCAATAAATATATTTTTAGTCTACAAACAACAAAATTGTTCAGTAATAGAAAGATGTTGACGCAATTGTAACTTTTGTTCCATGACTTAGGCGGAACTAAGGGAGAGCAGACCGGTGTGGTTGAGGAGTTTCATGTCCATAGGGCAGCCTGACCTGATAGGGCCTCTATTTTACCTTATTTAAAATAGAACTATTATTTTTATCCTCCTTTTTATAAATGTATTGTTTAAAATATGTCCAAGAATTTTGGTTTTTTTATGTGATTGTAGACTATTTTCTCTAGTTTTTCTTCTCTTTGGAGTGTTTTATCCTATTCATTTTTTAAGTGGTGCATATGTAGCTTAAGCTAAAATTGTTGATAGATTGTCATCAATGCTCGTATCCCTTCTACGTAATAATCGACTGTCTTCTTCTTTGTTTTCCAGAAAAGAAATCAACAAGTGCCCCTCTAATATTTGAGTTCCTATTTTTTTTTCAATTTTCCCCTTCTCATTTTTTTACGAACACTCGCAAGCCCTTTTTTGATCCTTAATCATCATATAGATCATTTGGTATAAGAGCTTTTTAAAACACTGCATTTCATCTTTTGAATTTTCATCCCTCGCCTTAGCCCACCACCAAAACCATCCATACACACTCCAAATTTTAAATCAAAATTTTGCCAACCCCAAACCCGAACCCTATCTATATCCTTTCCCGAAACCCTAAGTGTAGAGCAAAACATCATGGTATTAAGGAGAAATCCACAAAAAAATGTTCAAAGTACCATGGAAGATGTATGAAAATATATTCTTCTATTATAGCATAAAATCGCTGAATTTGAAAGAAGATAACATTGTGAGATTACAAATAATTATAACAGTGACCAAGTAAATGGAGAAGAAGAGGTTAACGTTTTTTAACAAATGAATCTCAAGTGATGAAGAATCAATGAATTATCATTTGGCATTAAGTATAGAAGAAATGAGAGTGATTTTTAGGTTGAAGATTAATTTATCAGATTTTGATGGCTACATGGATTCAAAGGAATTCATTTATGACTCCAAACTGTGGAACATATTTTTGAGTGCAAGACATTTCATAAGTGTACATTCAAAATACTTCAGCATGTATCTCGAGGAGATCCTATGGACTGAAAAACAAATATGGTTAAAAATGACCCGCAAGTGTTCAAATGTCACATTAACGTCAGCCCACATGATCCGATACATAACCACGACCTCCCCTGAAACCATGTCCAAAGCCTGCCTAACGAAAGACCCTTAGGTTAACCCAACCAAAGAAAGGAACCCGATAGACTAACCAAAATAATGCCATGATGTTTTGTTTATCGGATCATGTGGCATTAACCATACCACATGATTTCAAAATTGGGGTGTGGTATGTATTTTCATTTCTTTGGCGGAACCAACCGACCAAAGAATAATATTTGCACTTATTCTTTGGTGAAACAGAATAAGTAACCGACCTCCTCCCAACCCTTTCCCGGTTATCCCTGAGGGAGAACACCATGCCGCCCCACCAAAACTCTGCTGAACCAACCGACCTCTTCAATTTCCTCCTTTTCCATACATCCCAACCACAAAGCCTCAACCATACCTTGGCTTCTGCGTTCCTTGCATACGAACCGCTCGTTACCCCTGCAGCTTTCCCCACCTGCACCTACCACCATTTCTCTATCAATTCCATGCTGCTGTGACTGTTGTGGCACAGTCTTCTGTCCACTGCAGCCTCCCCGGGTTGCAGCCCATCCCACGATCATCCTCTGGCCATCCTTCCATTATGTCCCCTTAAATTGCAGCACCTCTGGCTTCGGGATACATGTAGTTGTGCTCGGTTATGTTTGTTATTGTATTTCCTTCTTTAAAGTGTTTTGTTTGTATCCATTTTGAATTTCAGAAATAATATTTGCTTTTTCATTGTGAATTGAGTTAACTCTGATATTACAAACTCTAGATTTTTGTATATGTCATCAATTCCAATGTGCCCTATGCTTTGTTCGAGCCCCATTTTCTAATTAAGGTTTTATGGATCGAGCATACATCATGTTGTATCCAAACTCATCTCTACATCAATATACATCCACCATCTTTTATGCTCAAAATAGGAACAATATTAGTTGAAATTTTGCTCGCTTGTTATAGAAATGGGCAAGTATCGAGAATTCAATTTTTGTTGCGTTCATGACAACCAGAGCCTGGAAATTGAAACTAGTTGGACAAACTGTTCTATTCCTAGAGATTAGTTCACTCTCTCACCCTAGTTTGTGCCATGAGTTTATCTCTAGCTGCTTTGGACTGTTATTTGTTTAGTCTTGTTTAATTTTGGAACCATCTTACGTGGTGCTAAGTTATATTGAAGTTTCTGATGCAGAAAAGTAGGTGATGAACGCGAATACTTTGTGAAATGGAAAGAGCTTCCCTATGATGAATGCACCTGGGAAGTTGAATCAGATATTTCTACCTTCAGACCACAAATTGAAAGATTTAAAATGATCCAATCAAGAGGTGCTAAGAAGATCCGAAGCAAGAACAAAAATTTCAGTAGTGATTCAAAAGATCATAAACCTAAGTTGAAAGAGTTTCAGCAGTTTGAGGAAAGCCCAGAATTTATTTCTGGTGGTATGGGTTCAAGCTATATCTCTGAAATTTTTTTGGTTCCCTTGAAGCCAGTTAGGTTTGACAGGCTAATTCTATTCTGGATACTTGTAGGGACACTGCATCCGTATCAGCTTGAAGGCTTAAATTTCTTGCGCTATTCGTGGAGAAAAGGCACTCATGTTATACTTGCTGATGAGATGGGTCTTGGTACATACTTCTAAGAAGTGAATTTTGAATAGATTTTTTTTTTCTCAACTTATTTTTCCCATAGGTTTCTAATAAGTGTGCGCCAAATGCAGGGAAAACTATTCAGAGTATTGCTTTTCTTGCTTCCCTTTTTGTAGACAATCTATCTCCTCATTTAGTGATAGCACCACTTTCAACACTGCGGAATTGGGAGCGTGAGTTTTTAACATGGGCGCCACAAATGAATGTTGTATGTGCAAACTTCATTGATGGAGGAAAATGGAATGATTCTAGTGTATCTGTACTAAATATTTGTATATAATTTATTTTGTTTTTATTGTAGGTCATGTATTTTGGAGCAGCCCAAGCTCGCGCTATCATAAGACAATATGAATTTTTCTATCCAAAAATGAAACCAAAAAGACACAAGAAGAAGGCTTTTCAAAATTCCAGTCGAAAGACACACACAAATAGAATAAAGTTTGATGTTCTTTTAACATCATATGAAATGGTAAACATGGATTCAACATTTCTAAAATCCATCAACTGGGAGTGCATGGTATATGCTGTACTTTTTTAGCTGTTTTTTTTTTAAAATTATGATACAACTTTGATCGGTTTACATGGGTACTACCTTGGTCTTTACTAACATTCATGCAGATTGTAGATGAAGGGCACCGCCTTAAGAATAAAGAGTCCAAATTATTTCTTCAACTAAAACTTTTTTCTGCAAAGCATCGCGTGCTTCTAACTGGGACACCTCTCCAGGTTAGTACACATTTTTTGAGTGGTGACATGTGGCTTATTGAAGGCTTAAACTAGAATGTCACTGAATTGACTTGTATTAACAGAATGAATATAGCTAACCAATTTTTACTGTCTCACTTCATACCTAAAATATTTATATTCAAATCAAAGAATATTTTTATTCTATGCAACTTATAGGCAAATGTAGCATGCTTTGTGGTATTTGCCTTTAAATTTGCATTTTTTTAATTTTCTATATTATTAATGTTTCTATGAAATTGAAGTTGCTTAGTAGTTCAATAGCTTTGTAAGGCCTTCAAGCCACCAAGTAACTAGAGGCACACCCTTACTTCCCTCTCCACCACCTCTATCATGAGTAAGGGTGTAAATGAGCTAAGCCAAATCGAGATCATCTCATTAATGGTTGACGAGTCGAGCTTATCGAGTGGTGGGCTCGATCTCGCTTATTAAATGAGCTT
The DNA here is from genome assembly GCA_003013225.1 of Phalaenopsis aphrodite. NCBI lineage: Eukaryota > Viridiplantae > Streptophyta > Magnoliopsida > Asparagales > Orchidaceae > Phalaenopsis > Phalaenopsis aphrodite. The sequence continues at coordinate 885,829 of NEWO01000094.1, forward strand.
GATCTCGAGCTTGTCTAGGATCCGCTCATTGGCTCGCAAGCCGGTTCGACTAGCTGGATTCTAGTCTTGTCGATGCCTTCTTCAGTGAGCTACCATAACAATTATCATCTTCACCCGCCATCGATTACTTAGATGGCTACTCAAGTAAATTTCATGGCAATTTTATTCAAGCTTGTGAGCCGATTAGCGAGCCTAATATTAGTGCCATGTGCTCAAGCTCTCGAGTCTGTATTTTGACAAACGTGTTGAGCTCGTGTTAGGCATGACTCGCTTACACCCCAATCATGAGTAGAACTAATCAATACAATAATTTTCATCACTTGATTCTCAAGTAGTGTATTTGATTTGTAATATAGATTTAATTGTTTTAGTTTACAATGCTCATTAAAACAGTATGTATTCTCGAGCATTTCGTAGAAATACGAGTTCCTGCTTTTTCATTTCCATGCTCTTTTTATTTTTATTCCAACCCTGCTTTCCGCTACATTAGTTATAGCAAAAAAATTGAATGGAATGCATTGAATGTAGCGTTGATATTGGTTTGTGAAAAACACCTTTTTATTACGGAGATACTAGACTTTGATGTAGTGCATGTGCACATCTATTTTTTACAGATTGTTTATGTTTGAAGCCAGAGCTGTAAATTTTTAGGTTGATGCAGGATGGTTTAAGGTTAAAGTTTTCTTGTTCATGTTGAAATATGCTATGTATACTGATTATGCAAAAGAATATAGGTATCACAAATCACAAACTACTTAATAAAATAATAATTTCCTTTTTTTTGAATGCAATCAGTAAATATGAGAATTTTAACTTAAAAGATGATGTAATGATTAAATAAATTTGAAGAAATCAGGAAGAAATTTGATTCACATAGACAATCAGATTCCTAGTTAGGTCAAACTTGAACAAAATCATTGTAAGAAATTCTTGTGTCACGTCGGTATAAGGAAATGAATTCCTTTAGAATTAGGTTGCCTGATATATCATTTGAAGAAATCGTACATCCCAATCACACATAAAAGATTTAAAATTTGAAGAGAATTATTTAATCGGAGTTCTTTGTCCTTGGTTAGTAGTAATGATTGATACGTGATCAACTCATATTGATATAGATAGTGTTGTAGCTCAGAACTTAACCTTGTCTAGAGAGAGAATAAATTAAAACAGCTAGATTAAAAAATACCCTGTAAAATATCCGTGAATGGGAACCCCTTGCAAAGCAGTAATATTACCCTATACTCGGGGCAAATGGAATAGCAACAATGTGAGGAGTAAAGCCATGCATTAACAATCTCAGATCAGTAACAAAAACGAGAGAACAACTTGCATGATAGGACTACAGTTTCGAGATATTGGTTAACATAAAATCTAAGGATGTTATTGCCCCTGGAGCTCGGTAAAATTTGTCTTATACAGTTTGATTTTGGTTAATAAGGAAATTTGGCCTTTAATAAAGCTAAGAAAATTGCAAATGTTTTCTAATGCTGTCTTGTAACAAAATTGGGGGGAATACAACATCATCATGTTGGAGGATTTGTTGAGCTGGCTTAGTTAGTTTCTTCCCAAGCCAATGGTTTTTGGTGTTGTTGAACATAAAAATAGAAACTAAAATAAATTATACCCTACACCTGCTTCCGCCCCAAGAGGCGATAACTGCTCTCGCTTCTAGTCGCATCCTATTTGCCATAAAAGCTACAGATGAGACAGATAAAGTGCGAGCTTCTAATTTTTGTTTCTTTAAACTACATGCAAGAGACGGAAGTCCTCCCTTTTGTTTGAACTGAAGACCTCATCTCAGTTATTCTTTGCCTTTCTTCTCTTCTTGCAGTTTGAAACTCCCATCCTTTGTATCTGTCTGAAAGCTTTAGCACACCACAACCAGCCGAAGCCCCTTGTTTGCTTGTCACCTCCACTGTTTGCGTCCCCCAGCCTAGCCTTCCGCTTTGCATGGACCACTCCTTTGTCCTGAACTAAGCATCGAACTTCCTCACGTGCTTCCTCAATATTCGAATCCCATGCGGCCGAAGCACTGTTCGTCTCCTTCCCTACATTGATTCGATTTTTGTATCTCACGTGCCATCTCTCCAATAGGAAAACAAAGACGGGATTGCAACTTACGAGAGTCTCTAAAACTCTCCTCTTTCTCTTCTTCTGCTTTTTCTCTAGGTTGAACTCTACTCGTTCAAACTGAAGCCTTGCCTCCCTCTGTTAGTGCGAGTCCTAGTCAATTCAATAACTCTTTGCCCTTAACTTTGACCACCTCATTTTTCTTCTCAATCTAGAGGCAGACGAAAGTTTATCCTCTCCATGTTTTCACCCATGAGCCACAATTTTGCCTCCAGTCACTTTCTATTGTTTTCCTCTATTTTTCCTAGCTGAATCACACGAGCCCTAAATTTGAATCCGTATGTCTTCACTTGCACTTGCTCGTATGTTTTTGTCCGTTCGCCCTTCAAGCGTGAAGCAGAAATCAGAACCTGCAAGTGTACTTGCTTGGTATTTATGCAATTCAGAAGTCTGCTAGAGCCTACTGGTCCCATGAATGGTGCATGGTTGAATCATGCTTCACCCTTTCTGATATCTCACTCATATAACACACTAATTTAGGCAGCGATTGAATAATCTCTGCCCGTTGACTTCATTTCATCGTCGTTGTCTGCCAAACAAAGAAATGCATAAATGTAAGGAAATTTTGCTCACATCATTTTTGTGCAAGTTAATAAAAAATTTACACGCCTCTTATAGATCAATGGACTATTAGAAGTTTCTCATGACACAAACAAATGTGTCTTATAGACTGTTGGGCAGGTTAGACAACCCAATGCAGCCCCCCTCCCCTTTTCTCTAAATAGGGACGACATTGGGAGGTTGCTAAAATTTTTTCGGTGATCTTAGACTTGCAAAAATGATCTAAATTTGAATTGCTTGTACTATTTGGACTTTAAAAATTAAATAAAAATAAAAGAAATTGTATCTTGCAAAATACAAATTAATCACTCATATTATAGTTCAATTCATTTCAAGAGAATAAAATTAAATTCACTTAAGACAAGATTCATGACAAATTGAACCGGTCGTCAATTTATGTGATTGAACATCTTGTTGTCTCTAATTTTTTAGAAGTTAAACACAAAGTTGGGGTTAATTAAGCTCATAGATGTCATTTTTAAATGTTAAACGAAATTGAACCCACAACACGATTATGTAAGCGGACAAAAGTTGACGATAGCTTAAAAATAAAAATTTTGCATATAGTTTAAGTCATGATATTAGTGCAAACATTTAAAATCTTGAATCGTTTTTGAATATATATAACTATATGAACTTGCTCAAGTGGTCTCCCGATTTTGATCTAAGCCAAGAACCACTTATAGTACCAATTTGGTTTAAGCTACCTTGTCTTAAGCTGCACTTTTTCAACCATCAAGTTTTTTATTCCATTGGGGCTACACTTGAGAGACCTATGAAACTAGACATACATACTTTCAATCTGATAAGGCCTTTCGTTGTCAGGATCCTTGTGGATAGATATATTAACTTTCTTGAAATTGAAGAAATTGGGCTTTGAATTGCACATAATGTGTATTGACAACGAATTTTCATGGAACAAAGACCATATTATTGCAACAATTGTAAGTTGTTTGGTCACACACTAGATAAACGTTTCAGGCGCCACACCAATTTGAGACCTAACCAACTAGTGCAACTTGATTTAGCCATTGATTTGGCTAATCAAACTACTCAAGGACCATCTATTCCAACTGCTGTTATGGTGGAAGAGCAACTAGAGAGTATATTGCTACTACGCCAATTGAACATGATGGGAACCCTTCTCTAATTAAGCCTACTTAGATTCTTGATCTTTGATTGGGTATCATTGCTACCAATAATTTGGTTGTAGCATATGATATTCCAATAGATATGGAACCGCTTATTGCAGAAGAAGAGGGTACTCAAGTATAGGAGGCGTGTCATGATCAAGGTGTGCAACAGGCTGAAACTGCTCAGCAAGTTACGGATCAACATACCCGTCAGGGTGAGCTATCCATTGATGATCAATTTATTGATTAGATGGGACATGCTCTTGAAGATGAATTAAAGATTTTTAAAGCCAAGAAGAAGAAGAAGAAGAAGAAAGAGATGCTAGAACTCAGAAATTTACAGGATGACTGTTTGATAGTTTCGGGTAGAAGCCTACATAACAGTTTGCTGCTAGACTCCCTCTCTAGAACCATGGAGAGAGGAAAACCCCTCTACCATGATTATTCTTCTCTTCTCAAACGGATGCATGGATTTTTATTCTGTACATGTCTTTTTCTTTTTTAGAAATTATTTTTGGGGTTGTGAGATCTCGTA
>NEWO01000094.1:891997-944254 GCA_003013225.1 Phalaenopsis aphrodite
TCTGTACCTTCTGCTCTTTAATATATTAGCCATTATGCTTTTTCTAATATATATATATATATATATATATATATATATATATATATATATAATGATATTTCTCAATTTAAATACTCACGCCATCAGATTTGCAAATTATTAGATGTGGTTACAGCATTAGCATTTTTCTTTTAATCTTTTCTTCGCTGTCTAGGTTTCCAGTTTGTAAAACTTTTCATGAAGTTTCTAATATTTGTCTTTGATATGTCCAATTTTCTTTCCATTGTCACACATGAGATGGTTTTTTCTGAGCTTTGAGTTATGGGAAGAATTATTGGTGTACATGCCCGAGCTTTCAATGCTCGGTGAAGCCCTATTTCCATTAAGCATCAACGTTTTTCTGCTCTCTTCTTTTTTGACTTCAGCAAAGGTTTCACAAACAGATAGGAGAGATTTTGTTCTGATGATCCTCCCTTTCACTTCATCGAAATCCTGAGTTAGTCCAACTAAGAATTTGATGGTTTTCTTCTTCTCGATTATGGATTTAAACATCTCGACATCATGTGGGCATTTCCACACGTGTCTCAAACATATCCAATTATAACTTATACTTTGTCAATGTATTGAAGTATTGACTGACACTTAGTTGTCCTTGATAAAGGTCATGATGCTTGGTTCTCAAATAGTTTTGCTGTGTTTTTAGTGTTGTAATATGTTTCTCTTGCAACCTCCCAGATTTTCTTGGCAGTTTTGCAAAACAAAAAATTCTCTCCCACTTAGTGGTCATTGTGAATAGCCAAGACATAATAACTATTTGATCTTGATTCTTCCATGTGCAGTGTTCTTAGGTTAATGATCCCAGGAACCGTGCCATCTTCCTTGAGATGTTCCTCTTTTCCTTTGCCACAAATATACATAAACACAAAGTGAGACCATTGAAGGAAATTATTGTCTTTTAATTTATGACTTAGATAAAGTTAGAGACTTTACAAGTTGACTGAGCAACATCACTAGCCTTTGATTCAAAATTGACATCCAGAGACAAGTTTGACATCTTCATTCCATACTTGGTCATAAGTTCTATACACACACTTAGAGTAGAAATTCAGGAATAGGAAGGAATTCAGGGAGATGCTCACTGGGCTATCTGTGCTGTAGGATTTCAGCTGTTGGAGGTAGGCAACAAGTGGGGACAATAAATGTTACTGCTTGCTTAGGAAAGATCCTTGCTTTGATCTTTTTGAAGGCAACATCATGTAGGTAGCAATAACCAAATCTGCTTGCTGCGTTCCTTGTCAAGATCCATGACTCTACTTGCTCAGGACAGATCCAATGGGACTTCCAATCGGATGAGGAACCACACAATCTAATAGCCCAGCAGGGACTCAACTAAATATTCATGACTCTGTTTGGACCACCGAGATATCCATGATTCCACTTACAGAGTTTCTGGTGAGGAATGAAGCAGGGACTAGGATGGTATGTAGCGAGGGACTGGGAAGAGCTCCGACTCTAGAGGTTTTATGGAGAAGTTCTGACCGAAGGCTTGCTGGAAAACCGATGGTTGCAAGGAAGGTTTCGGCCCTGGATGGCTGTTGGAGAGGCTCCGGCAGTTGAAACAAATCTTGGGTTTGTTTCCTATGACTCTAATATCATGTAGAATATGGGTTTTGAGAGTAATAAGTCTCTTGAATATATTATTCATATGTAGAGTATATATACATATATATATATATACATATATATATACATATATCGGGAATGCAATCTCTCCTAATTTACCAAATTTTAACCTAATTTAGGAAAGGAAATATTCTGAAATAAAAAAAAATAAAATATAAAATTGGAAGTGAATAAATTAAGCAAGAGTTTTCTAAGTTGTCCCAATCAGATTCTCCAAGATCTTCTCATATTTCCTCCAGGATTTTCTCAGATTTCTACAAACTTTGAATTTTAGTATTCATTATTTTCTACATTAACATTGTGTATCTTTAGCTCTTTATGGCAGTCCAAAATAATACTTCTGTGGAGAAAATGGATTTTTTAGTTGCTAACATTCCAGTATGTGCAAGATAATATCTCTCAATAATTATTTATGTTTTAAAAAAAAGATTTGCAGGTCGTGTTATAATCTGTTATAGTGCTTGCAATATGTTGTGTAACTGCACATGCAACCATTCAATTCAGAGTTTTGGCTATTCATACCATTTTTTTACTATTTATTAATTAACCTTTATTTTGTGATTACCTTTCCTTTGCAGAATAACTTGGATGAACTCTTCATGCTGATGCACTTTCTTGATGATGGAAAGGTCCGATCCTTTTTCTTATCTGCATGTGGCCTATGGAGATGACTATCGGGTTGCATCTTTTTATGTTATTGTAGTCATATATTATGTAATGTAGAGGCTATTTTATGCTTATTATAGCTTTTTTAATTTCATTTTGCATTATTATGAGTTACGAATCTTTATATATGGCAATTTTGGGATTGTAGAAATTCTATTATTAAGCATAATTTTATTGTAATTAATGGATTCTTAGGCACTTTTGAATGGTTGAACAAGAATTTGATTTAGCTTGAATTGATAAAATTTGTGCTAGATTATGCTCAAACTAGTTTAATTAGACATACTCTAAAACGTCAAACAATGTCTGTGAATATTTGAATTGTCCAAAATGGGGCTCAAATAAATTTTTGACTGGCTTGGGCCTGATTGCACCGGCCAGCTTTGACTGTTCATCTTCATCTTTGTTGAAGAAAATGGGGCATCACACATTGCTGCGACATTTTTGTTTCAATTGTTAGCTGTTGGCAACCTTTAAACCTCCGCCCCTAAGCTAGCTGTTGGCAACCTATAAAATCTGCCCCTAGGCATTGGCCATAAATGATATCTCACACGACATTAGTTCCATTGCCTCTATAAATCAAAATCTTTATGATCTTTTTTAAATTATGGCCTCCGCTACGAATCATCTATTTGCCTGTTATTTTTCAAAATTCTTTTGGAGTTCTCGATCTTTTTGGCATGTAAAGGTGCATATTTTTGTTGAATCGAAAGAAGAAACGAATTATCTTAAAATTTTTATCATCAATAGCATTTCAAACTCAAAATTGCCACTATTAGTGGGATTTAAACGTTGCTGTAAACAACCTCCTATTTTGTGATCACTGAGCAGATCTAAGGCCTCTTTTTTTTTTTAATAAAACAGTATTATTCGGCTCCTCATTTTATTTCAATAGAGTATAGTACAAAATTAAGAAAGAGGTCCCACACACACACCCTACAAATCTCTTTCCAAACAAAGAAAAATACAACTCAACACACCCCCAAACACCCCAACAAACTAAAACACCTACAAATCCAAAAGAACCAATCTATGAAGATTATCAGGTAAGATTTTAGAAATGAAATGTGCTTGTAGAAAAGATCCCAATTTAGTAGCCCAATTGACAACAACATTACTGTCTCTTTTAGTATGAGACGAAATCACATTAAGATCTTTGGCTGGATGATTTTAACCTGCAAATGTAAACTCCAATGACACACCAAAATAGATTTGCAATTCCATAGAATAAGGGAGTCAGTCTCAACTATAGTATTGTTCCTAGCAATCAATAAAGCAGAGACAATAACATTAACTTCTGCAGCAATCGAAGAAACAGAAAGAGAAGGAGCAACAAACCAAAAAATGACAAAACCACTCCAATCATCACAAACGCCTTTAATACCTACACTATTATGCTTCCAACTCCCATCATAATTAATTTTAAAAAAGGAGCATAAGACTTATTCCAAACTACTTTACAAAATGAATGTGAATTAGTAGTAAAACCGAGAGAGATTTTAGTAAGAATGTCTTTTACATACACATTGTTAGTATGCTTCATACCATTATAAGAAAGACTCTTACTCATACAACAACAACAACAACAACAACAACAACAATAAAGCTTTAATCCCACTACGTGGGGTCGGCTACATAATCCTTTTTGTCCATTGCGTCCAATATAGTGTCAAATTTTTATTTAGTTCTAGTAAATTAAGATCATTTTTTATACAATAAACCTAAATCTTCCTAGGTCTATCTCTGCTTTTCTTAACACAAGTCGAATCTAAAACATCTACTCTTCTAATCGGATCATCAGATGGTCGACATTTAATGTGTCCAAACCATCTAAGACGACTTTATCTAATTTTGTCCATCATAGGAGCTACACCAACCCTATCACGAATATATTCATTTCGCATTGCCTCTAAGTGTAAAGCCACTCATCCACCTAATCATTCTCATCTCGACAACACTTAACTTATTATTATGGTTCTCTTTTAAAGACCAACATTCAACGCCATAGAGCATTGCAGGTCTCACCACCGTCTTATACAATTTTCCTTTCAGTCTAAGCGGTACTTTTCTATCACACAAAAGGCCCGAAGCATTCCTCCACTTCAACCAACCAACTTGAATTCTACTATTATCATCCCCATCTATATCACCATCGCTTTAAACAACAGAACCAAGATATCTAAATCGTTCACACCTTTTACTCATATAGGAACAAATTTTAGAGAAAGTAATCCTAGCAATAATAGTCTCATCAAAATATCTCATAGATTTTCTAAAAACCCAAATAAATCAAAGAACAATAGAAGGTATATTATATAAGAAATCATGCTTCCTTATCCTTCCAATCATCGTAAATAACAGCAATGTTAGGATATCCAGAAAAAAACATCCCTCCTATCACAAATATTAAAAACACTAGTCCAAATATCCAAAGCAAAAGTACAATCAGTAAAAATATGACAGAAACTCCTCAACATTCATACAAAAAACACACTTAGAATCAATCCTTAAGCCTTTAAGCTTAAGAATATTGTCAGTAGGTATGATCTCATGAAAAACCCTTTAAACAAAAAAAAAAAGAAATCGAAGGCTTTACCCATTTCTTCCAATTCCAGCTAAGATCCATTCTCTGATAAGAAAAAATATGATTAGCTAAGGACTTAGTAATAGAATCACCAAGCTTACCTTTAACCTTAGGAACATCTTTTTTATCAGACATAATAGGAATTGGAGAGATAAACTTAGCATCATTATAATGCAAAATAGTAACCAGCTGAGGCAAATTCCTACTTTGCCCAACTCGTAAATCCTTAACCTTCATATTAATATTCTGAGGACCCTCGTAGAAGTCACCAAGAGCACCCTTACCAAGCCAGTACTCATACCAAAAAGCCACATCCCCATTGCCAACATCCCAACATAACATCTTTTCTACTTGAGAAGTGACCTTAAGCATCTCCCTCCAAATAGAAGAATCATTTTTAGAAAAGGAAATAGAAAGGGGATGAGAAGTAGAACAATACTTAGCTCGGAGCAGAGAAGCCCAAATAGAATTATCCATTCGAAACCTAAGACAAAACTTCATATAGCTAATTCTAATAGAATCAATAAGACTACGAAAACCAAGTTCACCCTTATCAACCGGTTTACAAAGCTTCTCCCAGCTCCTTCAATGAACATTCTTCTTACCAAAACCCTCTCAAAGAAATTTGTTAAACAATATCTCCAACCTCTTAATGAAACCAAGAGGCATACACATCACTTGCATAATATGAAGAGGAAGAGAGGTAAGGATGCTCTTAAGTAAAACAGCACGCCCACCGAAAGATAAGAACTTATGCTCCCAAGAAAGAATCCTCGTTCTAATCTTATCAAACAATTCAGAAAAAAAATAATTCTTCTTAACTTTTTTGTCAAGGATGAAACCCAGATATTTCAAGGGTAAACTAGCCTTAACACAATTAGTATAATTAGCAATCTAATTCTTCTTATCAGCAGATATTTATTTGGAACAATAAAATTAACATTTAGAATTGTTAAAAACTAAACCAGATACATCTTGTATATGAGAAATCACCTTCCAAATCTTTTTGATGGATCTCTTATAAGAATTAGTAAGAATTATAAGATCATCCACAAAACAAAGATGAGAAATGCTAATACAACCTCTATGTATATAGTTTAGACAATGATACTTTTCAAAAAGATTGTTAAGACACTTAGAAAGATAGTCAAAAGCAAGAATAAATAGGTAAGGAGAAAGATGATCCCCTGCTTAATACCTTTAGAGTCCATAAAGTAGCCACTAGAGGTACCATTAATAATAACAGAGTAATAGTTATTATTTAAAATTATTTTATTAATATTGCAAAAATCATCATTGAAGCCAACAATCTTAATAACATCAAGCAAAAATTCCCACTTGATAGAATCAAAAGCGTTCTTAATATTCATCTTAAAAATAACAATACCACAAATTTTACTTTTATCAAGATCAAACAACAATTCTTGCACTGTCAGAGCATTGTCCCCAATATGTTTTTCTTTAAGAAAGACAGTCTGATTTAAAGAGATAATGCTATTTAAAATAGGTTGAATTTTCTTAACCATAATCTTAAAAATAATCTTAGACATAACAATATTAATGCTGATTGGTCTAAAATCATTCCAAAAATTCTTACCATTCTCTTTAGGAATCAGAGCAATGTAAGAAGATTTAAAATATCTTGGTAAATCATTTCCACAGAAGAAATCCTGAATGACCTTAACAAGTTCAGGATGAATAATATCCCAACTATTCTTATAGAATTCCATAGTGAAACCATCCGGATCAACAGCTTTGCCATCCTCCATGCCATCAATAACATCCTTAATTTCCTGTTTAGGAATATAAGTAAGATTTAAATTATTTAAGCTAGAAGGCATATGATACAAATTAGCATTAATCGGAGCAAGAGGGCTACCATCATTATGAAATAAATTAGAGAGAAAGCTAACACCATCATTAACAATATCATTTGGATTATAGAAAAAACTACCATTAATACTCTTAATATTAGTAATCATGTTAAGCTTCCTTCTACTCTTAATGCAAGCATGATAATAGGCAGAGTTCCTATCAACATCCAAAAAATTAGCTCGAGCAACCTTTTGAGCATAAAAAGATTCCTCCATATTAATAGCATTAATCTGATTCTTCTGCCTTGAAGCAGTAGATCAAGATTAATACTATTATTACTGTAATCTAATTCTAGCTCTTTAACTGGATTCTCAGCATCAGCCTCAACCTTACTAAAATTTCCAAAAATACTCCAATTCCAATTTATTAGAAACTAAGCAAGATTTTTCTGAAGCAACCAAAGCTTATCGCCAGGATTATCATGCACAACATTCATCTTGTGAGCATTCTAATTCTCCATATGCATAATCTTTCTCACGTTCTAGCTTAATCATAAGATGTCAGCCATCAATAAAACCTAAACTTCGTTTACCAACAATTTTAAGATCCAAAAAAAATCTCCTAATCGCTTCCATTTTGGGATGGGCAATGGAGAATTTACCTACCTGAGTAAATTTCAGAGGCTCACAAGGAAATTGAGACCTGATCTTGAAGAAAAATGGTTGGATTACCATTTTTCCATGCGAATTTCTTGAGTAGAGCTATCAACCAATTGACTTTTAAAAGACGAAGACAAATTAGCATCACCCAGATCATGAGAACCACCAACAACAATATCACGAAAATGAGCTACTTCAAGAATAGTGAAATCCATGACAAGAGACGAAGAAACCTGAAGATCACCAGAGGAGAAAAGTTAGGGCAAATGATAAGAGAATGGCACACCAAGAAACCTTTGGCGCTCCAAGAACTCCATGCCGCAAGAACGACGAACAAGCAACAAGAATAACGGGATGGGCTGGGTCGTGCGCAGCGAAGGCAAGATCTCGATCGCGAGGAAGAAGAATCAGGTAGGAAAGATCTCGGTCGCGAGGAAGAAGAATCGGGTAGGAAGAGAGGGGGAGGTCGGATCAGTGGTGTGGCATTGCCGGCGAGGGTACAACCGGCGGGATTGCCAGCTAGCGCGCTTTAGGTGTGACGAGGAGAGCATCGTGATGGAGCTAGGGCGTCCGAATTTTTTTTTATACCAAAATAACATTCAACCGTCTAAAGGTACAAATTCAAGTTCATGTGCAGAAGCTAAGGCCTCTTTTTGATTTGACTTATGTTTTAAAACTAGGTAGGCTGTTTGGATTGACATTTGTAGTAGTTTCAGCTGATCCAGCTGAGTACTTATAAAAAATCATTCAGCTAATTTATTTGCATGTCCTAATCTGAGTCTTCACTGCTAACAGATTCTGCATTCATAACCAGTCTGCATAAAACTCACCACTACCTGCTTGAGTCTTGCCATCTTCTCTGCGTTTCAATCTAATTGCACTCATTAGTACCCTTCAGCTAGCCTTAATCTAGTGTCATAACCTTTTTTGCCACTGCCACATTTTCTGACTTCTCTTCTAATTTGTATCTCTTTTGTCACATCCAGAAATTTCCTGTTTATGTTTGCAGTGGAGTTTTGATTTATCTCAATTGAATTGTTAATTTAAATGAAACCATATTTTTGTTCATAAAACTGTTTAGTGTTTTGTCATGAATAGACTGGGGCTTTTCTTGTTTCTAACTTAATGCTTTCCTGATTTTATGCTTCTAGTTTCCAAGTATTGAGGATTTTCAAAAAGAATTCAAAGATATCAATCAAGAGGAGCAAATTGCTAGGCTTCACAAAATGCTTGCCCCACACCTCCTTCGAAGTAGCTTCTGCAACATATCATTCACTCATGATTTTATTTGGTCCTACATGTGGAAAACATTTAATATATATATATATATATATATATATATATATATATATATATATATATATATATATATATATATATATATATATTTCATTAAGTTATTAAATTATCATATTGCTTGAGCTGCTTTTTAATGCTTGTTATAGTGAACCAGAATTTAGTCTTACTCTTTTGCTAATATCATGCTATTACTGTTTTCTTTCTTTTTTATTTTATATGCTTCTTGTGAAGCCATCTTTGGAGAGGCTAATTTTTTTAATAATCTTAAAAATTGAATAAGGAGTTGCTAATAGCTTTAAGCCTTGATTGAGAATGATAATTTTTTATGTTAGGTTTGTGTCTTGTTTCGTTATTTCCATCTCTATCAGTTTACACAGTTTTATGAATCGCTTATTTCCCAATATAAGCCCCGTCCTTCACAGATTCTTTTGGCATTGGAGGACTGTGGTCTGAAGGTCTAATGTTGGTAAAATTTAGAACGTAAGATGCTAAAATTTATCAAAACGAATGGGAAATATCCAGAACAATATTTGATCGAACATCTATTTGAGAGCTTTTTCTTGTTGTGTTTCAGAAGGGGAAAAAAAAAAAAAACTTGAACTTCATATTGATTTGTTTCGTTTTTTGATACTACGTTAAAGTTAGAATAATTAATTATAAAGAGGACTTACAATTTTGTACTTGAATGAGGAACGCTTCAAATTTTGTTTACCTGTTGCCAATGCATTGGGAAATTTGGAGAGAATTCCTGATACTTATAAATTTAAGATTCATTGTGATTGAAATCTAATATTATCTTTATTTCATTCAAGTATTTGTCACGGTGCATGACAATAACTCTTAGTCAAACATGAGGTAGAGTAAATGCGGGTACGACTAAGTGATACCGAAGTTAATCCAAATCACGACCGAACGACATAATTTTATTGTTGGACTCAAGAAAAGATACAATGATGCCTCCACAACATTAAACAATACAAACAAGTAAACAACAAGTAACAGTGATGGCATTGCAAAATAAGAAAGAAAACAACACAATATGCAGAACGACTTGCTAAAGGAGAGCAGCAGGCTTAGAAGGAAAGGGAGGACACGATGGCAGTGCTGGAAAGTGCCTGGCAGATGGTGACGGCAGTGCTGGATGACGTAGAAGTGATAGAGGCCTGTTGTGAGGAGGCTGGCGACAAGTGGCTGTGGCGTAGAAGTAGTAGAGACGACGGTGGATTGGACAGCTGCCGGACATGACGACGGTGGGCTGGATAGCTGCAGGAAGGGTTGGAGGTGGACAGGTCAGTAGCAGGAATAAGTGTCGGGTCTGGGCAGCGACAGGAACTAACCCAAAAGGGGCTTTCGACAGCAGGAACTGGCTCGGAAGGGGCTCGCAGCAGCAAGAACTATCCCAGAAGGGGGCTATAGCAGCAGTAGGAACACAACTGACAGTTCAGTGGTTGTTGGAGGTGGCTAGAAGCATGAACAACAATAGGACAAGGGGCTCAAAAGCCTGTGTAGTGTTGGAAGATGTCGGGAGGGTTAGACAGCAGTGGAATACTGGAAGGTTGAGCGGCGGGGAGATGACACTGAGTAGGTTTAGGAGAATTTAGAAGGATAAATATCTCGGCGGGGTGGAGCTACAACTGGAGCACTACTCAGACCCTTTGAGATGATCATCACTTTGGACGAGTTACAGCCGCAACACCTCCTCACCGTCAGATATTGCCCTTGGAAGGGAGGAACGCCTAAAAGTCAGCAAACTAAAATGTGGAATCATAAAATACTAACCTTAAAGCACTCATGGAACACATATATAATAGTTGCTAGTAGTTAAAAAAGGAAGGAATAATAATTGGAAATAAATAAAAATAGGAAAAGTATAACAGGAAGCTAGGATAAAAAAGGGAGGCGGGCAGGAAAATGATAGGAAGGGAAAGGAAAAATAATGTTTGCGGTACTGTAGCAGCTACAGTACGGTGACTCAAGCTTGCGTCAATCTCCCGGGTTGGGGGAGCTTTGACTTTACCTGTCAAAGCTTCTAGTTCTTCATCAGCCCTCATAGTAGCACGTGGATCCATCGACGACTGTTTTTTCCCCCAAAATACCTGATGAATATTCTCTACTTGTGAGCATACATACACAACGGTCCAATCTTTTGGGAATCCACTACTGAGCGAAATTGAGTCGACGTGCCTTGCTTTTGTGGCTGAATATTCTCGAAGTAATCCATGGTTGGCTTAACCTGATTTGAAGTCGAGGTAAGCTGAACCTTCATACACAGTGGTGGCGCTGGTGTTAAGACATCGAACCTTGATATTTTGAAATGTCGTCTGTTGTGCCTATATCACGTCTCAATACATCATTCTATATTGTTACAAATACTGCTATCACCGATGCTGCTCAGCTGGTAAGGGCTCGTTTGATCTTAGGCTTTGCCGAGGGAAGTAGGATTGTGCGCTTCCATCCTTAGTGAAAGGATAGTTGTTTCTGAATCTATCATGCTGATTCTTTCAGCTAAATTGTCACGATCTTCACAAGAAAAGATGGCAGACATCTATGGGGATCACGTCTCACCACACTAGATTCTGTAGCTATCCCTTGATAGAAAATTTCATTAAACACCTCTGGTCAATGTTAAATCTGTTCTCGTTATTCAGCTACACCAAAGAATATGGTTGGGTGTGCCTCTGGGTCATAAGTCTCAACTTTTCCACCATCTGTGTAGATGCCACATTCTTACTGTTTCCCCCGTCGATGATGAGACTGCATATATTTTCGTTCACTGTGCAGTGGATGTAGAAGATATTATGGCGAAGCCAATGCAGGTCCTGTAAATCCTCGGCTTATAAGATTCGTCAAACCACATGTACTTCGCTTTCATATGGATGCAAATGTTACACCTCACCTTGTTACTTAGCCAATCTTTGTTGCAGACGGCGTATTGCCCACTGTAACTCGTCTCAGGTAGGTTCTAGGATGTATCTTCATGGTGACATGATTAGGGTTTGGGTTTGGGAGGCGGGTTGAAGGTGGGAAAGCCATGAAAGAGGGAAGAAAGGAAGAGGAGAAAATTTTTTATTTTTTATTTTTTGTGAAGCTTGTTTCGGTGGGCGAGTGCTAGAGAAACCTAGAATGGAATAGGGTTGGGCTAGCTATGATGCCAGATGAGGAGTTAACCCAAACCACGACCAAACTAAACAATTTTATTGTTGGATTCAAGAAAAGATACATTGATGCCTCCACAACTTAAAAAACACAAACAAGTAATCAAGTAACGATGACGACACTGCAAAATAAGAAAGAAATCAACACAAAACACTGAACGATTCAATAGTGACCAACATGCTCAGAAGGGAAGGAAGAATGCGCGACAGTGGTGCTGGAAGGTGGCTGGCAGAGGGTGACTGTGGCGTTGGATGATGTAGAAGTGATAGAGACTTCTTGGGAGGAGGTTGGCGGCAAGTGACGACAACGTAGGAGAGGTTGCAGCGGACTGAACAACAGTCAGACGAGTCAATGGTGTTGTGAAAAACGACGACAATAAGACAAAAAAACAGGATTGAGAAAAATAGCAAAACAGAAACACATCGGAACACAAATTTAGGTGGTTTGACAAATTGCTTACGTCCATGGAGTTGCAGAGAATTTTATTAGCTTGAAGATTTACACGATGTCGATCGCCTCGACGTTTACAAGAAAAACTGCCATCTCTCTCTTCCTCTCTCTCCCCTCTCTCTTACTACCCGTGAGATTCAACCCAAAGAAGAAATAGAAATCTGGGGAAAATAATGCCTTGTACTGTTTTCTGCTTTCCGCAAGCCTCACACATGAAGAATAATCCAAGCAGGGAATCTCCTTTCCCGTGAGTGAACCCAGGAGAGCTACTTCTCCCATTGCGTAACACTCAGCTGAAAAACCATATATGGAGTTTGACTGACAAAGAGATCACCCTCCAATTTCGTTCTTCTGCAGACCTTTTTATAGATGGCGGGACCCTCCTTATTCGCAGAAGAAAAAGCAATCTGCAAGAGTTTGAGGAGAGAAGCGGGAACAATTCTGGGAAAGAGGAGATGGCAGGATCCATAAAAGGGTGGCAGGTATGCATATGGAAAGTCTTAGAAGCTTGATTAAGACAAGAATTAAATTAAGAAATACTTTAATTTTCGACCTTAATCAATAGTGGACCGGGCTCCACATACTCAACAATTCTCTCACTTGGAATTAAATTAAGAAATACTTTAAGAAAAGAATTAAATTAAGAAATACTTTAATTTGCGGCCTTAATCAATTGTGGACCGGGCTCCACATACTCAACAATTCTCGCACTTGGAGACTGGGACATTATCTGTGCCATCCACTGACAGCATCGTTCTTTTTCTCAAATATGATATCCTCCGCCTCTACAACTCAAAGTCCTCATCTTCAAGCTAGAAGATCAGCTAAAGTCGAGCACAACTTCAGCTTCTCAAAAGTAACACCCTAGTTGACATATCAGCGTTAACATAGCCTTGTACCTTCAAGATCTTTCTTGAGTTACTCCTGTATCTGCTTACGACTCCCACTGCATGGGCAATTTCCTGTCTCTGCTGAAAACCTTTTTAAACAATTCCAGCCTTATACCTCTTGCTGTCATAAAGCTCAGTCTTCTCCCGGTACACCCACTTGTTGTGCAATGCATTCTTTGTTGGTGGAAGTTTTTTTAGCTCCCAAGTCTGATTCCTTGGCAGAGAATCCGCCTCCTCCTTCATGGCCAACTCCCACCTGCTCGAATTTTTATTTTACAAAGTTTTTTTATAGCTTTGACTTATGTGACTAAACCTGCAATGTCGCAAATCTGTCGCGCCCTCTGCAACCGTAGTAGCAACAATTTTGAGTAAATCTATAGTCATATATAATGTGTTAATTTTTTTACGTTGAGCCAGTATTAATGCTCTTTTGGTAATCTTTTAGGTGCTATCTGAGAACACTACTAAATGACCACCCTCATTGAGCTGCCCAACAAAAAATGAGGTTTTTTCTTCAACTCAGGAATGTGCCTAACCTTTTGCAAAATTCATTTGCTCTTATTCGAGAGTGCAATATCAACGTCTCCCAACCTCACCACGTTCAAAGTTTTTCAATCAGCCAGATATACCTTTCCAAAGTCACCTGAAACATAATTTTGCATCAACTCTTGATGGGAGATGTGTGGAAGAAAGCCCCTAAATCTAGTATCAGCCATCAACCAAACTGTGAACTACCAATAATAGCGTATACTGTATTTCTTCAGTTACAACATTAGCGTTATCAATCTTATTCTTCTTGGGATTCTTGTAGTTTCTTTTTATGTGTGGTCAGCTTTGCCATAATTCCAGCAAGTTGTCTGCTTACCAAATTTTGATTTTGATCTTCCACTGTTTGAGTTCCTGTCCTGTGATCTCCATATGGAATCAACATTTAGTGCTGAACTCGAAGCCGATGTCTCGCGAGAGTCTTTCATGCGTATCTTCTTAACCAAAATCAAATCACAAATATCATCATATTTCAGTTGAGATTTACCTGCATAACTGCTAACTGCCAACTGCCATCCTTGTAGTTTTCCAACTATTTGACAACGAAGCCAACAATATCAGCGCATTTATTTTATTGTCAAAAACAATATCAACAGATGACAATTGATTTGTGATGGTATTGAAATCATTCAGATGCTGAGCGATGGACACACCTTCCGCTATCTTCAAGTTGAATAACTTTTTCATCAAGTGCACCTTGGTATTCGCCGATGACTTTTCATACGTACTTGATAAAGCCGCAATGAGATCTGCAGTATTTCTCTTCTTGATGTTGTTGTGGGCAATGAATTTCGACAGGGTTAATCGAATAATCCCCAGAATTTGTCGTTCCAACAGATTCTATTTTTTGTCGTCCATCTTTTTCGAATTCTTTCCTAGTAACGACAGATGAAGTTTCTTCTCATAGAGGTAGTCCTCTATCTGCATCCTCCAGTAACCAAAATCTGTGCGATTAAATTTCACGATCCCTGATGCCGTCACTTCATCTCCAACCATTGTTCTTCTTTAGACCTGAAATCACGGCTCTGATATCAGTTGCTGTGAAAAACGATGATAATAAAACGAAAAATCGGATTGAGAAAATCACAATACAGAAACATAGCATAACACAGATTTAAGTGGTTCGACAAATTGCCTACGTCCATGAAGTTGCAGAGGATTTTATTAGCTTGAGGATTTACATGACTTTGATCGCCTCAACGTTCACAAGAAAAACTCTCCTCTCTTTCTTCCTCTCTCTCTCTCTTGTCTCTCACTACCCGTGAGATTCAACCTAAAGAAGAAGAAATCTAGGGGAAAACAATGCCTTGTACTGCTTTCTACTTCCCGTAAGCCTCACACGTGAAGATGAATCCAAACAAGGAATCTCCTTTCCTATGAGCGAACCCAGGAGAGCTCCTTCTCCCGTCGCGGGAGCACTAAGTCGAAGAAGGCTGTATGGAATTGGGCTGGTAGAGAGATCACCCTCCAATTTCTTTCTTCTGCAGACCTTTTTATAGATGGCGGGACCCTCTTCTTATTCGCAGAAGAAGAAGAAAGCGATGAGTTTTTGAGGATAGAAGCGTGAACTATTCTGGGAAAGAGGAGATGGCGGGATCCACAAAAGGGAGGCTGGTATGCATATGGAAGGCTTTTGAAGCTTGATTAAGAAAAAAATTAAATTAAGAAATAATTTAATTTGCTGCCTTAATCAAGAATGGACTGGGCTCCACATATCCAACAAACGGTGGGTTGGACAGTCGCAGATTGGGTCGGAGGTGGACGGGTCGACAACAGTAATAGGTTTCGGGCCCGGGCATCACCTAATTCAGGTGCCGAGTTTGGGCATCAGCAGAATCTATCCCGAAAGGGGCTGGCGGCAGCAGAAACTAGCCCTGAAAGGGGTTGGCGGCAGCAGAAACTAGCCCGAAAGGGCCTGGGAGCAGCAAGAACTAGCCCGGAAAGGGCTGGTGGCAGCATGAACTAATCTGGAAGTGGATGTAGGCAACAAGAACTAGCCGGATGGGCCTGGCCACAACGGGAACAAGTCCGTCGGTCTGGAGGTTATTGGAAGGCGGCTAGAAGCACGGACAACGACAAGACGAGGGGCCCGAAGGATTGTGCGGTGGCTGGAAGATGACGGGAGATCTGGATGGAATCAAAATACAGAGGTTGGGTGGCGTGGAGATGAAAACTAGAGGGTGTAGGAGAATTTGGAAGGATAAATAATTCAATGGTGTACAACTACAACTAGAGTACCACTCAGGCATTTGCAAACGGTCACCACCTTGGATGAGTTACAACCGGAGCACCTCATCGCCGTCAGATGCAACCCTTAGAGGGGAGGAACGCCTTAAAGGCAACAAACGAAAATCCAAAATAATCCAAAACTAACCCTAAAGCACTCGAACAACAAATATATAATAGTTGCTAGTATAGTTAGGAAGTGAATTGGATTGGGAAAGAAAAAGAAATAGGACATGAATTATAATTGGAAAATGCTAGGATAGGAATGGGAGGTGGGCAAGGTAAGTGATAGAAAAGGCAAGGATTGATTAAAAAAATTGTCCGCGGTACCGCGACCTAAGCTCCCACGTCACTACATTGATTAAATTTGTCAAGAGCATCGATTTTGGAATTCTCCCCATCAGAATTGAGTGATAAAGTTAATTACTTAAATGGCCTAGATATTTCATCGTTTATAATACTTAGTTCATAAGGATCCAATAAATTTACACTAAGTCAATTAAATAGAAGCATTCTAAAATATTCCATTCATTCAACTACAGAAGTTCTGTAAATATAGAGGTCATTTTCATAACAACGAAATATCTTTGTATGCACGAGTTTTACATGCTTTATCTTAATATAAAAATTATACATCCAAAACTTGAGCTTTACTTAGGCTTGAACTTGTCTTTACCTTTAATTGAAATAGTAAGTTGTGTAATTTTAAGTTAGTATCAGCCCTGTAAGATAAATGATTCTAATCAATATTTAATTATTCAAAGAATTAAGGTAGCTTGATCTTCTAATCATAAAATACACATGTGATCATAAATTAGTCTACTCCATTAATTATAATCATTAAAAAATAAAAATGCTTACGTAATAACTGACGTAACAATGGCGTAATTTAATTGATCGAAACTTTAAAAGATAGGTTTAATATTCAATTATAATATGTACTGTGCTAGTCAAGATTATTTAGAAACATAAGAGAAATTTTTTCATGATAATCACTTGCCTAGTTTATTTTTATTTAATAATATATATATATTGTCTTAGAATATGTAATAAATGTATGTCCAAGTTTATTATCCATCAGAAGATAGTAGACTGTATTGGATTTCCCACATAATATCGTAAGATTGAAAACTCAGCCTGAAAGCTACATAATAGAGTTCAGCAGGGCCAATGCTATCATTATTCAACTTCTTGAGGACTTTTTTGTTTCTTATGGGCTTACTTTTGTCCCTCAACTTTTGTTGATTGTATAAACATATCATTTCCAGACTATTCTATATATCATGATCTTTTTAAATCTCATTTCATTTTCATTATTAAAGATTTTTGTTCATATATTATTCATTTAGAATATGCTAATCAACTTTGTGTACTCATATGCAAATTAGAAGTCGTCATTGTCTTATCTTTTAATATGTACATTTTTTTTATAAAATATTAAAATATTCATAATACTTTAAACATGTTCTTGTATATTCTAAAATTAATACTCGATTATTTAGTAATGATTGGCAGGATGTAAACATGCACTTTGCAATATGGAGGCTTTCTTTTATCTTGATTATATACAAACTTCAAATACATATACATTTAGACACAGAAGGCTATAGTAAGTTTGCTTCACAAATTAAAACCCGAGTATCTTACACATATGTTGATTGATAACATGGTAAACTTCTTTCTTATGATCACCTCAAAATTATGTCCTTCTGTAAAAAGTTTATGAAACACAAAATTCTGAAGTTATAAAATTTTTTTCCTCTTCAACTCAAATTTGATTGAAAAGTAATATCGTAATCGCCTCTTCTTATACAAGTTTGAATGCCAATTTATTATATTGCGAGTATTTTCTTTTATAGAGGGAATCCAAAAATTTGGATTTCTCTCCACAATATCAACTTTTCTCATGTTTTCTCTTCTACTATTATGTTGGTCCAGCTTCCTTTTGCCCTCCATTTCTTGGTTGCTTAAGGTTATAAGAAAATTTGAGGCATTATAGTGCTTAAGAGTTTTATGTTAGTATGCTAGGAATGCAAGTTATTAAATGCTAAAATCAATCTCAACCTTATTTTAATTGATCCTTGGTGAGGTGAGTGAAAAATGCATTTAAGTGCTTGATGCAGGCGCACAAATAACATTGTGGGCGCCGTGTAGAGGGAGCCACAGGCACAACGTTGAGGGAGCCGCGGGCGCGGAGTAGAGTGAGCCATGCGCTGCGTAGAGGGAGTTGAGGGCGTGATGTGTAGGGAGCCGCAGGTTTCTTCTGTAATGTCATTCGTCTGGAACAAATCGGTAAAGACTTGGGCCTTCCCACGAGAGATTGGCGCCTTCTTTCCATAGGGAGATCCATTTCTAGTTATCTAGGATTTATATAGGTGATTCCTCTTCTTAAACTTGTAGTTTTTGCATGAGATTTCTGTCATGGTAGCCTTCGATGTCCCGTTTTTCCCTCCTAGGTTGGTATCCGACGGTGAAAAGGTGCGCCGATTGTAATTTGTCCCAATTTGGTGTGTATCCTTCCTTTTTTTGCTTGTTGTCGACTTTTCCATCCACTCACTTGCCTCCGCCCTTCCTGTCCACCTGCCGCTTGCCCGCGCTACTTCCAGTCCACTTCTTACTTGCTGCCGTCCCTTCTGGCCCCTTCCTTGACTGCTACCTCCTCTGTCCACTCTCTATTTGGGCACATCACCTCTTGTTGCCTGACAAGCCGAGTTGTGTTCTTTACTAAGCAAGATGCAGTGAAGAAAGTTAGCAACGAGGAAACAATTGAAGAAAAGGGTGAGAGTATCAACTGTCACCACATGAGGGCAAGATGATTGTGGTTCGACGAGTCCTTCAAACTGAAGTGTCAAATGAGCAACAGTGGTTTCGCCACAATATGTTCTTTACTCGTTGAATCGTGAAGGGAAAGTTTGCAACATCATCATCGATTGAGGTAGCAACAAGAATTTGGCGTCAACACTAATGGTGGACAAGTTGAACATCACGACTCAGAAATTTCCTCAACCATATTCCCTTACATGGTTTAAAAAGGAGAGCATGATCAAAATTGATTGGAGGTGTCACATGGAGTTTTCGATTGGGAGTTAGCTGTAGGATCAATTTTTGTGCGATGTGGTGCCCATGGATGCCTGTCATCTTTTGCTAGGGAGACTGTGGCAGTATGATTGCAAGAATCAACATAATGGGTACATGAACACCTACTCATTTACTAAAGATGACATGCACATAACTCTTCTACCTTCTGCAAAGTATGAGATTACTGGTACCCTTGCTAGTAGAGATGTTTTGGGAGGATCAGTCTTGGTGTGACAGAAGATCATGAAAGAGAAGAGCCAATAACTGACACAAAATTCAGAGAGGTTCAAATTTTCTCCGCCTCAGATTGGGTTGAATCTATCTTGGGTTGTTTTTATAGAACTCAACAAAATGGACTTGGCATGGAATCCTAGTTCAGCTCAGTATGGTAACCCCAGATGGTTAGATTGATATGGTTGTTTCCTCGTAAGTGGGGGACAACTCCTCAGTTGCTCTGGGGGATAGTGCAGTCTTCAGTAGGATTCAGATGTTTCTTAAACCGCAGTACAAAACCCTTCAAGCCTGGGAGATTATAGTAGCTCCGCTAGTTTCAAGTTCAAACATAAGTTTTAGCAAATGAGGTCAAAACTCCCCCAATTTCAGGAGACTAACGCCGATGCAAATAATGTTGCGGGCGCAAATAAAGCCGGGGGTGCGGTGTGAAGGGAGCCTTGGGTTTGTCCTATGATGTCGTTCGTCTGTATCAAACCAGTCCAGACCTGGGATGGCCGATAGGTGCTCCCTTGAGGGATTAACACCTTTTTTTTTTAGGGGGTTCCAATCTTAGGTATCTAGGGTTTTTAGGTTTACAGTTATTTCTTGAGATTTCTATTAGAATAGCTTTCGTTGTCTCATTTTTCCCTCATAGGGTAGTATCTGACGATGAGAAGGTGCTCCGACCGTTACTTGTCCCTAGGTGGTGCGCATCATTTCTTTTTCAACTTGTTGCCACCCCTTTCAATCTCTTTTTTGCTTGCCGCTGTCCTTCTTGCCCACCTGCTGCTTGTCGACGCCCCGTCCAGTCTACATGTTGCTTGCTGCCACCCCTTCCAGCCCCTTTCTTACTTGGTGCCGCCCTTGTCCACCTCTTCTACTGGCTGTCCAGCTGTCGGACAGCTCTACACTTCTACTACCCTTGCTTATGCCACCTTTTCATTGCCCTTTGGACTTCCCTGCAGCTATCGAGCAGCAAGCCAACCTTCATAAAACCACCATGCCACCTACACCTCTCAGTTTCTACCACTTTCGAACATAGCCCACCACCTTCGAACCTTGTGGGTATTTGTTTTTGTTTCGTTGTTTTTCCTATTTCATTTGACTTTGATTGTAACCCTAGTTGCTTTTGAGTAATAATATTTGCTTTTCCCTATTGTGGTTTGGATGAACTCCGGTACCAGTGTTATAGTGTAATAAGTTCTTAAATAGTATAAGAAGTGTTTGCCCAGTAATGTTAAAATAAAATCTAAGTTAATTAGTTGAAATGATAAATTAATTTATATAACTAATATAACTAGAATTACCTTTATGAATGTGTATATCATAATGATCGGCATAAATAATGTATTTTTATAAAAATAGTTTTACTCATTTTCATGAGGTGTGAAAAATAGGGTATAAAATTTAGACTTTTTGATATTATATTTTCTTTTAATTTTGAATATCACAACTCTTCAGTTCTTATTGGGAAATCATCTTTGAAATTCGCTTATATTTTAGATTAAAATGAATGAAAATTTTTGTCTATATCCTCATTTTTTAGTTTGCCTGTTTTTCAGTTCTATGCCTCCGTTTCACTTTGACATATGAAATTTGTCTATTTCTTTGCTCCTTTTTATGAAAGTCTACTTCTGTTTTTGTTTCGGTAATTTAATTCAAATTGCGTGGGCCTCAAATTCATCTTGTGCGCCTCAAATTCATTTTGTGCTAGCCTTTGATTTTATTTTTATCCCATTTTATGAGCGTTGATTGATAAAAGATTGTTTGAACATCAAATATGTTTTTTCACAATGTTAATTTTTAGGCGTTTGTTCAATTCTTTTGGTTATTTGAAATAGCCATATATATTCTGGTAATCAGCTTTTTTCTTTAGCGAAATTTAAATATACCTTTCATAAATCTGACTTTTAAAAATGAAATTCACCAACGTTAAATTCAAATATTTTAGGCTTTGTGCTATAATACTTTTCTTGATAATCCTGAACGGCTTTCAATCTATTTTGAATTATCCAAACTTTCTCAGTTGCTTAATCAACTAAATGCCGATGCATCAATTCTCTTCCCAACATCAATCGAATTTAAAAGGTCTTATTTATTTTCAATCATACTGTGTCTCTTTAAGTCGCTATTTTAATATTGAATTGCTGACTATTTCTACAACTAAACTCTATCATTAGAATATAATTCTTTTAATTACCTTGGAAATTTAAAATACATGACCTTAGTAGATCCTTTAAGATCTCAATTGTTTTTAATTGGCCAGTTGCCTGTGCTTGAAATGCCACACTAAAATAAAATTTAGTACTTAAAATTCTATGGACACCGTTCCTCAATTGGTATTTGAATCTGTCTTCTTTATTTGATTCGATTACTTTGGGATTTCCATGAAGAGTAATAATTTATTATAATCATCTTTATTAATTTTTTCATTGAACTAGTTTGTGGAATAGGCTGAAGGTGTCTGATTTTGTTATCTATTAATTACAATGTAAATTTAATCATGCTCTTATTTTGACCAACAAAATTCTGTGAAAAATTTTATAGCTATATCTCACTATAGTATTGAAAATGAATGTATTGTTTCACTAGGCTTATGGTGTTCTGCTGACACCCCTTAACACTTACTTTTTGTCACATATTTTGCTACATTTTTTTTTTCTTCCAGTCCAACAGAATAATTCCTTTAAATCTTTCTAGATTTTAGTACTACATATATGAATTACATAGCGTGCAGAAGTCTCAAGTATAAACTCTTGAACTAAGTTGGAATCTATTAGAATCTATTGATTCAAATTTTTTTTAGTTATATTAAAGCTCATCAATAATAAGATCCTTCCTCTTGCCAGCTTGTATTTAGTCGATCAGCTTCTGATATTCCTGATTGGCCTTTTTTATGTATTTTTGTTTTTTCCCTCTGTAGTAGAATGCACAACCATTGGATTTAATTTGTCTCTCATTATTGATGTTTATCTTTTAACTGTAATGCTTTCATATCCTTGACTAGTTCTGCTGCCTAGCATTTATTTTGTATGACATTCAAATTTTCTAATCAATGCATTGGCTGTCATATTAACCTTTTCAAGATTATATTATATGTTAGGATCATAATCTTTTAGTAGCTCTTTCTTTTTATCTTTATTGACTTTTTTGTTGTGAAAATATATTTCAAATTCTGATGATCCATCGACACTCAAATTTCACTTGATATAAATAATGCCTTTAACTTTTGAGAGCAGATGCTATTGCAACTAACTGTACATTTTTAATCACTGTCTATTCGAAATTTCATCGATTCTAATGGGAATCATTAATTTCGGTGCATTTGACAAACATCTCTTAAATTTTTAAAACTTAGCTTTCACTTATCAACTTAATCAAATGTTTTCTTTTCAGGTAAATCTGGATAAAGTAAAGAAATCTCTGAAAATTTCTTCACAAAATTAATTATACCTCACACTTATTTGTATTCTTACATTTTTTTTTGTCCCTAGAAAACAACTCTTTTTAACCAAAACTCTCACATTTAAAACGCTTTGCATACAATTTGTGCTTTCTTTGTAAACTCCTCAACTGACTGGCATGATCATGATTGCTCTTGGAATAAATAAGTATATCATCATTAAAATTATGGTACAATGATCAATTTATGAACACTATTGGGGCTTTCTTTTGTCCAAAAGACAATAAAAAATTCATAATGTCACACTTACGATGTCCCCTATTGGTCAAAAAGGCCTAAAGAAAGCGGAGAACTCAGCTGGTTGAATTTCTCACCATTGCCCATTCTGAAATTATTTTAACAACAAAGCGAGTTCCAAAGTTAATAACCGGCATAATTTTAAACTCACAAGAATCTATTGATTATTACAAACCAATGGAGCAGAAGTATTTTGAATTATTTCATTAATCAAACTACAAAGTTTCTAATAAATATTAGAATTTAATTACATAATACCAAACTGTCATTATGTACATACCTTAAGGGCTTTATATCCTAGACCAACATCATACAACAAAATGTAGAATTGTTTTTTTCAAAATTAGATACTCGCTTAGATCAATTTTATGTTCATCTCTACTTGAAACAGAAGCCAATTTAGTCCCATTAGCTTTAAAAGCTCAATGAAATAAATAATTTTAAAATATAATTTAATATTCATTGAGTTAAACCATGCTAATTTTTGGTTGGACATGAGAAATTAACAAAACATAAACTATATCAGTGCATTATCTATAATAATTATAAAGTGAAAATTTCTGAATAATTATTGGCTTAAATGAGATAATCTTATTGAAAAAAAAAAACCTTTAAAAGTGATATTCAACGTCAATCACAGTTTACACTATGTAGTCGTTCTTATAGTCGTCAACATTAGAAATTAATCTTTTCATATTTTTAATTTCTTTATTTGTTTATTTTTTTTTAACATGAGATATATTATATCTTAGCTTTAGAATATGTTATTGCATGTGGATCTAGGTTCGTTGACCATTGTAAGACATTGAATTGTGTTAGATTCGCATCCCAGATCACATGTTTGTAAATCCAATGTGAACGTTATTTATTGATAACCTTGTCACCTATATAAAGACACACCTTTATCTGCTACTTGTATATATTATCATAAAATATCAGTTTGAGTACTCTTTTGCATCAATATGGACCCGCCTTTTTTCCTTCTAACGGATTATTGAAAATATTATCATTTGTTTTATATGAGCTCACTATTGCTATCCTATTTGTATATGTTATCATAAATCTATCAATTAGAGTGTTTATTTTCTTTTATATGTGCTTATCTTTGTCCCCTTGCTTATCCAAATTATCATAAATAATTTTAATATAGAATTCGAAAATTCAGGGAATTAATGTAGCATGAAATGTTAATCATAAAACCGACATGAATTTAGTTATAATTGTTGGCTCGTATAGTATATTAACTGTAATTAATGTAAATTGAAATTTCTTGCATAATATTTGTCGTAACAATAAGCGAGTTAATTTAGTTAAATTATGTTTTAAAATAGATGGTTAATATTCAGTTATAGTATGTACTCTATTTGTCAAATTTTAGGTGTCAACATAAACGGTTTATTTGTTTTCTTAATGCTCATATACTTATTTCATTTATTACTTACTATAAAATATATTCTTTTATTTTTAGTATATGCCATCTATTTTTGCTTAGGTTCATTTTCCGTCATAAAGTAATGGACCACCCATTTATCGTAAAGTTGAAAATGTAACTTGAAAGTTACATCATTGAGTTTAACAGAGTTTGGGAGAAATCTAACATTATTGCTAGTGAATCACTTAAGGACTTTTTTTGACTTCATAATTGCTCAACCTTGTCAGCATGTTCAGGTCATCATAAATATGTTTTTACTATTTTATTATACATAATATGACTTTTTTGAAACTCATTTTATTTATATTATGAACATTTAAATATTTACATCATTTGTTGAAAGTTTTCTAATCAACCCTTGCATCCATATGTAAATCAGAAGTACTGGTTGTCTTACCTTGTAAAATACATATATTTTTTTTAAATGTTTAAATGCTTATAATATTTCAATATGGACTTGTTTGCTTATTTTAAATTAATTTGAGATCATTTAACCATGAATAGTTGGACACTAGAAGGAATGTGCAATATGGAAACTTTTTATTCCCTTTTTTAATACAAATTTTAAATACATTTAAATTTACTGTCGCGGATTGGGACCATGTGATACCCTGTGCGTGGGATCAGGGGTCAGGACGGAAATGTGGCAGCCAGTTTGGGATACTCCAGCCTGGGTTGCTGCAGCCCGTGTGGGTCCTATTTTTTTCATTGTTTGAATTAGGAATCAGTCTTGTAAGATTGGGACTTTTGCTTTGGTTTATGCATTAGAGATTGTTTTTGTCCAGTTTTCTTATGGTCTATTGAAGTGCTGTATCATTTGATTTCTCTCTGGCCGTGTGCCTATAATATTTTTATATCAAAATTACTTCTCATATAAGCTTCAAAGTCTACTGTGATTCAAAGTTGTTTTCGAAAGAGAAATAAAAAAAAAAAGATTTCTTGCATCAAAATCAACCTTTGGTCCTCTATTCCCTTCTACATCCCCATTGATCCTATCTTCCAGCTCATTGCTTTGCTCTTTATTTCACGATGGCTTAAGATTATAGGAAATGGAATGAGGCATTGTTTGGTGCTAGGGTTTTATATCTATATAGAAGTTATTAAATACTGGAATCAATTGTAATCATTCATCAATTGATCCACCAATGCATGATGAGGTAAGTGGAAAGTTCATTTAAGTGCTACTATGAAATAAGTGTTTCAACAATAAAATTAAAATAAAATTTAATTTAGTTAATTTAAATTCTAAATTAAATTATAAGCTAATATGTATATATGTATTTATGCCATTTCTATTGAAGTTGGGGTTAGAACCTAAGCCATTCTGTGGCATGTTCAACCAATGAATATGCCCATATCTGCATTCATTTTTTGACCTTATTTTTTCCATGCTTTAATGTTATAATGATTCTCGACATTTTTTGGGCAAGATAGGCAATAAGAAAGTTTTCACTGGGTTACTTACTAAAAAATTGTATTGAATATGATGCAAACTTATTGGAAATCATGTGAAACCTTGCATGATTTTATAAAAAGCATGAAAAGAAGATGGTGCAATGAATTAAATAAGGGTAGGAGGATCAAAGACTGTGTTAATTGGGCCAATTTTAGTAGTGATTGTTTGCTTTCTTATGAGATTTCTGCCAAAGTTTCACCCTTATGGGGGAATGAAAGATTGAATTTTTTTAAATGTCGACTTGTTAAAGAGTCATTTTGTCTATTAATCTAGAATTAGAAACACTGTCAATATCATATCAAGATTTTCTTGCATGCCTTGCTTATAGCAAAAGGTACGTGGGCTCCTTATATTAGGATGTGGGAATAAATTATTGATTGCTACCAAATTTGAATTTTTTTTGAGTATGGTAGTTTTTGTTTTAAAATATTGATAAGAGATGTGATATAGCTTTGTTGAGATATTAATGGAATATCAAATTTGTAATAAGCTATGAGTTTGCTAATCTTGGTAAATAGTTTATGGTGGTGTTTATAATCAGTGTGTTTTGTATTTCCTATTTCTGTTGAAAATAGTTATATGACATACTTTATTTTTGTGCTGGAAAAATCCATCTCCATATCTTACTAGAAATTATTAGATTGGAGGTTAGTAATTTGTATCGTTTATCTTATTTACATATGAACCGATACTCTTGTTATTAAGCAATATTTAAGTTGTCAGTATCAATAATCCTGGCCTGATAAGATAATTATATTATGACAAGCTCTTGCATAGAATTCATAAATATCTTATGGTTCTCTGCAAACAGTTTATTGTAGCTATTTCAGATAAATTAACAAGTACTTCTAATATTTTTCATTGAAACATAATTATGAAACCTTAATGTTGATGTAGTTTTTCCAACTGTGTTTGCATATTTGATTTCTAATGCCTCTCATTCAAGTAGTATTGGGAATTAGTTTTGTCATCCAAAGCTTTGTTTTTAAACTTCTCAGTTTACTTGCTGCCTTTTAAATACTTCTAAGTTTCAATGCCAATGATGATACAAACCTATGGTGCTTTCATATTGCCGTGACAAGACAGCTTATGGTGGATTATCTTTTTAATTTTTAGCAATTAATGTCGCTTATCTGAAAAGAGATGATCAATCCTATATTGTAAAACTCTAGGAGTAAAAAAGGATGTTATGAAAGACCTGCCGCCGAAGAAAGAACTCATTTTACGTGTGGATTTAAGTAGCAAACAAAAAGAATATTACAAAGCCATCCTTACTCGAAATTACCAAATACTGGCTCGCCGTGGTGGTGCTCAGGTTAAAATAATTCTCAGTGCATTTTTTTTTCTTGCTTTATCTCTTAGTAAGTGGACATTTGAATTTTTCAGATATCCCTTATTAATGTTGTGATGGAACTCCGTAAGCTTTGTTGTCATGTATACATGCTAGAGGGTGTGGAGCCTGAAATAGAACCGTCAAGTGCTTATGAAGGTTTAAGGTACTTTTTTTGTGTAATGTTTTGATCTAAGTCACTTTATCTTGGTTCACTAACTGCTAATTTTCTTGTCTTGGCTATGCTTGTGACGTGGGAGCTTAACGGGTCGCAGTACTATAGCTGTTACAATACCGCAGACCCTTTTCTCTATTTGATTCCCTGCCTTGTTCTATTTGATACCCTGTCGCTTTCTATTGCCTTCCTAATTCTATTTCTTTTCTATTCTAATTCCTCCTATTTTATTTATTAGCTGTTATAAATGTGTGGTTTTACTTGCTTAGGGTTAGCTTTTGATTAATTCTAGATTTCAGATTTATTGTAAGGACAGTTTATTTTGTCCTTTTTTTCCATCGAGGGCTGTATCTGAGGAATGGTTGGTGCTTTGGTTGCATCTCTTGTCGAGTTGGTGATTATCTTTCTCCTATCACCTTTCACATCCTTCCACACCGCTCCCCGCCACCATATCTCATCGCAGCGGCCCACAACAACTCTCTGTTTGCTGTTTTCAGCAGTCCTCAGTCTATCGATCACCTTCCCCTCTCTTCCAGCATTGTTGCCGCCCAAACAACACCTCCTTCATGCTGTCCCAGTCCTCCCACTGGAGCGAGACACCTCTTTCGTTCAGTTCTGCCGCTATCCACCCAACTCCTCGCTGCCAGCACCCAGGACAACTTCCATGGTGTTGTCTCTGCATTTCTGCACTTTCTTCTCGCTGCCACCAGCATTCGTTTGCTGCCGCCACCCCCACTAGCCATCCCAATCCGCCTAGGCGACTTGCACCACCCTTGGGATACACTTTAGAGGTGTTTGCTTGTGTCGTTTTATTTTTATTATCATTTATTTTTTATTTGAAGAGTCATTGTTGTACCCTATTTGAATTCAACAATAATATTTCTATTTCTATTATGATTTGGGTTAACTTTGGTGTCAACTTGTCTTGGGATTAACTCGTCAATAATAGAAGTTGCATTCAACAATTAATTTTTCTACCATCCATAACATATTGCAAGGTTTTTAAAATATATTGCTGTATTTTTTCTAACATTTTTTAGCTAATTTTTGTCAAATAAATGTTCCAAGCTTCAAAAAATTGTCCGCTCATTGATCAATGACTCAAGCATGAACAAGAACTAGTTTGATTATGTTTAGCTTTACATGAGCTAGATAATAAACATTTTCATTCAAAGTTAATTTTGTTATTCATTTATTCATTTTACTTTTTGATATCACCAAATGTTTTTTAAAAATTGTGTAGAATACATGGTTTAACTTTTATGAGTATTAAAGAACATAATTTTGTGGAAATGACAATTTTTTTTTAATTACAATTGATTTATCAAAAGTACAGTTATTGATGACTTTGATGGTCATTAGCTTGATATGTTTGTATTTTCCTTGATAACATACAAGGTGAACTTGAATAGGTTTTTTTAGCATTTTTGCAAACTTTAGCTTGTTCGTGTTTTACCTTACCTTGATAGTGGACCGAGCCAAAAAAAACTGTAACTTATTTATGTTTAAAGTGTTTATTCTGCTTTTTGCTTTGTGAGCTTAAAGTTTATTCTTTGTAAATAGACATTACATAAATGAATGCTGGTGAATTGAATTTAAATATTTGATTTTATTTGTTGAATTATAAAATTTTGCATTCATTTTTTATTATCATCATCATTGTTTTTGTCTTTATTGAACATAAAAGAAATCTTCTAGATGTGCGGGATGTTGATTTTGGGTTGTAGGGAGTAGCTGCGGTGTTTTATTAAGTGAAATTATTTAGCTAAAAAGATTGAGTATATCAAGGGTAATTACCAAGAGTTGTTAAAGAAGAGCGAAAAGCACGCAAGGCAAGATTTAGATAACATGATAGCTAGGATGCAAATACATTGGAATCTGAAGACTAAAAATTACTTACTTGGACCTCTTTGCTTAATGCCTTGTTAAAAAATGTGAGTGATAATTTTTTTCTTAAATCCCACTTTTGGTAAATAGAAAAGGACACTTCTTCTCTATTAGAAAGTTTAAGTGTTCTCATTTGAACAAGGTTGTTGAATGTGTGTTCAAAAACTAGAAGGTGATGAGGTTTTGTTGTATAATGTAAAGCATAATTAATGGTAATTTATTATCGGAGGTGACCAACAACAACAAAAAAAAATAAATATTATTATGAAAATCAAATAAGAATTTATAACCACGCAATAGAAATTTGAAATTGCAACAAACATGACAATAACTCCCACTACGGTCAGATCAAAGGGTTGGTGGAGGTGGTTGATGAGGGTCTGAAGGGTGGTGGAAAGGGGTTGTACGCATGTGGGAACAACAATGCGGATGTTTCTTATGTTGTGGACAGAAAGCAATCAGTTGGAATGAATGTGAGAGGGCAGTCGAGAGTAGTGACATCAGAGGAATGGGTGTTTTTGGGTTTGCGGTAGGAAGGAAGAGG
The DNA here is from genome assembly GCA_003013225.1 of Phalaenopsis aphrodite. Lineage (NCBI taxonomy): Eukaryota > Viridiplantae > Streptophyta > Magnoliopsida > Asparagales > Orchidaceae > Phalaenopsis > Phalaenopsis aphrodite. The sequence continues at coordinate 921,766 of NEWO01000094.1, forward strand.
AGGGAGGGGCGGGGGGAGAGTGGTTTAGAAGGCAGGAACAACAAAGAACGGCTGTTCTAAGGCGCTGGGATGACGTGTTAAGCAGCTGGAGTGATTTTCTGAAAGTGGCAATGAGTAGAAAAGGGAGGGAGGTGGTTGATTTGGTTTGAACTGTAGGTAGAGACAGTGAAGAGACGTTGTTCCGGGCGGTTGCAACAAGGAATGGGTCGTTTGGAGCAGTGTAGAAAGGATGCAGAGTGGTAGAGAGAAGGATAATCACCACATTGGGAGCGAGATATAAACCTAGAAGGGAAAACTTGAGACACCGGTGGTTGTCCCGAACGAAGTCACGAAAAGAAAAAAAAAAAAAAAAAAGAAAAAAAAGGAAAAAAACTAATCCTAAAACATTAAAAAAGAATATTTAATATTATGATAACTACGAATGGCCTAAGAGGACCAACCGACTCCCCGGAAGGCTTGGACCAGCTTGATCTAGGCACTTGACCCGAATCCTTCTTCATCCGGTGTCGCGGGCGGGACGCCCATTTTGACGATGTTTATATATCCGAGGAGAATCTAAATTGATTTGAAGTTTTGGTTATATACTATCTAGTAAAGGAGTTGCCTCTAGATTAGCTCACGTCGATGTCTCATCATTTGATTATATCTCTTACACTTCATAATTAAATATTCTTTGATTGTGTTACATATTAAAACTTTATGAAAATTTTGCTTAAAAGTTTGTAGTATGATGTTGGTAATCCTTTAAAGATAACCCTCTGCTAGTATGCACAAGTCTTGGAGCCAGTTCATAACATTTTTAAATGAAATATAACTTCCAGTTCAACTAGAAATCAGGCCATCAATAAATGTTGAGCTGTAACATTATCCATTTATAATGATTTTTCAAATATAGAGCCCATGAAAATAAAGTTGATTGGTTGAAATGACAGGTAATCCCAAACTCCTTTTCACCTTTCATAAAGATCTTTCATCCGTTACCTTGGTAGATCAATCTATCTCTAATGTTCTTGGTTTTGACGCTATTGCGATTGTTCTTATTTTACATCAATTATCTTTTAATTTTGTCTCTGTTAGTAGTATTACACGTGGTCTCAGTTGTTGTATCTTATTCTTCCCAGATCGTTTTCTTTTTAGAGTTTTATGATGAAGAAGATTATTGGCTTGACAAAGGTCTCATTTCACATTTTTTTATTTCTTTATGTTTAGATTTTGTGGCCTTTTATGTTCAAAATTCTTGCTTTAACAAACATAATAAAGAAATTGACTTGAATTATTTCTATGACTTGTCTAGTGGATCAACATACCTTAAATCCTGGATTTGTGCCTTGGCGGACTTCGTGAAGATTTTGTCCTAAATTGTTTCTAGACTTGTCAGGAAAGTAAGAATACCTTTGGGCCCAGATTTGTGCCTTGATAGACTTGGTAATGGATTTTACTCGAATTGCTCTATGAATTTGTATAACAATTTACCTTGACCTATAGTTTGTTCTAACACCTTATCTCTATTTGAATTCCAAGATCGATTAGGACATCCATCACTACCAATGCTAATTATCATCTTTAGATTGGGAGTTGTGCCAATTTTCTAAATACCATCGTGTGTGTTCTATTCACAGAATTAATAAAAGAGTTAGTCATTATTTTAAGTTGGATCGTTCTGTTGTATTGGGACCTTGTACTATTTTGTCTATTGAATACCAATATTTTGTCACTTATGTATATTATTTTTTTCGTGTGATTTAGCCTTTATAAATTCTTGTTTTGGGTTACCAATAAATTTTCAATCCTTTTGTGCTGAAATTAAACTCAATTAAATGTTTCTGTTAAGATTCTAAGAAGTGCTAATGCCTAAGCATATTTCTCTGCACCTTTTCAGCCATATAACACAAAATAGGATGCTTCACCAATCATCTTGTGTTGATGCACTCCATCCCAAAATGAAGTAGCTGAAAGGAAAAATTGACATATTCTTCAGAAAACTAGAATTCTTTTGTTTCAAACTAATATACCCAAACAAATTTTGGATTGATATGATTTTTATGCATATTTTTTGTTGAATCGAATGCCTTCTACTATTTTATATAACCAAATAGCCTAATAAGTTCTATTTCCAATGACTCTTTCTTTTCCATTCAACCACATATATTTGGCTGTATTTTTTTTTTTTTGGTTAGTGACACTCGTTCATAAGTTTCTAAACTGAAACCCAAGTCATTAAGGCTTCTTTCTAAGATACTTTCGTTTGCAAGAAGGGTATCAGTGTTTTTTTTTCTTAAACAGGTACATGGTCTCTCCTGATGTCACATTTAATGAACAAAACCTTTGCTTTGGTGGCTCATCGCTGCTTAAATTCTCACAAAATTTTGATGAATTGTTAATGTGTCACATCACTAGTTTAGAAACTTATTGTTTCTCTAGGATACTCTCATTCACAAAAAGGATATCAATATCCTCCTCTCTTAAACATGTACATGGTCTCCACTGATACCACCGTTCAGGAACAAATCTCATTCTTTGGTGACTTATTGCTGCCTAAATCCTTTTAAGATTCTAATGAGTTGTTAATGTATCACATAACTAGTTTAGCTCCACTTTGACCATAGTGCCTTAGTCTCGACCACTATCACCCATGTTTACTCGAGAATAGCCCGTTCCTTTGATCATAGTCTAACACCAATATCCTCGTATTTAGTGGATCATTCTCCTAATGACTTTGATTTACCTATTGCTCCTTGAAAAGTTAACATTAATGCACTTATCCCATTTCCCCTTGTGTTAATTATGATAAGTTATTTTCTAATTCTTGCTCGTTTATTGCTTCTCTTGACTCTGTTGACGTCCCGATCTTTGTTCAACAAACCCCATCTTATTCTAGGTGGCGAGCAACAATGCTTGATGAAAAGAATGCCTTAACTGAAAATGAAACTTTGGAATCTAGTTGAATTACCTTGTGGCAAAGGTGTTGGCTGTAAATTGGTCTTTGCAATTGAGTTTTATTCTTATGGATTTGTAGCTTGTCCTAAAGCTCGGTTGGTTGTTTAGGGTTATGCTCAATTTATTGGATACGCTCTCTTCAATAACTAAATTGACTTCGGTTCGCCTCTTCATGTCTTTGTCTTCAATTCATTGAAATCATTTCTTTAAAATCAGCTAAATACTAAAGATTTGGATTCCTTAAAGTACTTCTTAAGGATTGAGATATGAAGGAGCATTGAGACTATTGTTTTTCTCAACGAAAGCATGTTTAGATTTCTTAGAAGAAACATGAAAATTAAGTGTCAAATCATGCAGTGCTTTCATGCTTTTTAATCAGCAACTTACCAATGATGAAGAGCTTTTTAATGATCCTGAGCGATATCGGAAATTAGTGAGAAAATTAAATTATCTTACAGTGATTGTCCTGACTTTCATAGTTCAGTTATCACTATAACTTAGTTCATGTATTTCCCCAAAGTTCATCATTGGTCAACTGTGGAACAGATACTGTTACCCCAAAGAAGTTGCCGGAAAATGGATTCAGTATGCAAATTATGAGCATAGAAATATTGAATAATTTCTATGATGCAGACTAGGCAAGTTCCAAGATTTATTGAAGATTCATTACTGGATCTTGTATTTTTGTTGGTCGTAATTTCATCTCATGGAAGAGTAAGAAACAAAATGTAGTATCACGACCCAGTGCAGAGTCTGAGTATCAAATTGATATGAGCCTTTAAACTTATGACCAAAATGAGCTTTAAGATGATGGTTCCAACAAAGCTATGGTGAGATAACCAAGCTGCAATTCATATTTCTTTAAACCCTGTCTTTCACGAATGAAATAAGCACTTTGAGATAGATTGTAGTTTTGTTTGCGAAAAGATTCAGCAAAATTTGATTTTATAGCTCATGCAAAGACAAGGAAACAATTAGGGAGCATCTTCACAAAGGCCCTTAATGGAGCTTTGGTCACTTATATTTGTAACAAGCTGGGCATGATAAATATCTATGCTCCTAATGCGGGACATGATCCTGTTACAAACGCGTGAGTTTCGCGAGCCAGCTTTTGCAATCTCGTTGTTATAGAGCACTCGTGATTGCAGGATTGACAGCCGAGTTGTTCGATATTTTTTTTCAACATTTTTTTATTTTCTTTGTCCCTTGCTTTCTTTCTCGATTTTCCATTCTAAATAGCTTTTTTATGAGGGAACTATATATATGTTGTTATTTCGTTGTTTTGAAGAGTTTTGATTTGGATTTTTCTATTTGAAGATGTTCTCTCCTATTTATCTCTATTGGAGTGTTGTATCTTTAATTTCTTTCAGACGGTGTGCTTGTAACCTAATAGGATCATGATTGTGATATCTCCCTGACCCTCAAAGGCCTTCTTTGTCATCCAACTCAGCCAATTGCTATTTGCAACAGTAAAACTGCTTTTATCAGTTTTGTCTTGCTATCCCATTTTTATCCTCACCACATTCCAACTTGCCGCCATCTTAACGAATCTCTTCGCCTGATGTTTAAAAAGCTCCCTCGGCACCCCCTACAATCTAGTTTTAGTGTTGTGTTGTTATTTTGTTGCGATTTTAGAATTCACTGCTATTTCTTATAATTTCAAACTTTGAATTCAATAATAATTTTATTTTCCTTTGGGTGTTTGTTAAAGTCTGGTATCATTTGGTAACGGAGCAAGACAGAGGCATGGTGAATCTCTTTTGGGAGAACGAGGTGCTATGCCACCTACAAGGCATCCTTAACCAGGTACTCAATTAATTATCATAAAGAACATGCAGTGAAAATTTTCCAACTATAGTAGAGGCATATTGCTTTTGAGAGGACACAATCACGTGAGGTCATCTATTGCCATATTAATGACTCGTAAAATCAAGAGGAAGTGACTCCCTTCCATCAACCATTTTCCAGTGACAAAGAACCACCACCTCGCGGATTTAACATGAAATATCATAGGAGAAGCCAAGATCTTAGAGTAAAGGTGAGTTTATTAGAATTCGATGGTCGCATAAATCTAGGTGAGTTTATGGAGTTACTTCAGATAATTGAATGAATTTTTTACTATAAGGATGTTCCTCAGAAAAAAGAGAGCTAACTTGATAACCATCAAAGTCAAGAAGAATGCTTACTTGTTGTGGGAGAACTTGAACATTCTTCAGTAGTGAGAAGGAAAAAGTAAAATTACTATTTGGTCGATGATAAAATGACAGACATAGCGCAAGTGTCACGACTTGGCCTGAGGTTTGAAGTTAACCATGATGAGAACAAATTGTTGGACGGTGAAAATCAATTAATTTCTATTCTAACTCTATCACTAGTAATTTAATATTTAAATATTACATGAAAGAGTCATTAAAAAAAGTAATTAAAATTAAGAAAGTGAAATTTGTACCTTTCCGTTTGTTCTCGTCTTCTATATACATTTACTTATTTTCTATTCATCTTGTTGAAATGTTTAAAACCTAAAAATAAAATAACAACAACATGGGTTGTCTAAAGGTAACCCTGAAGTAATGATACTTATGAACTACCGTTATTTAAGGTAAGGAAATCAATATGCATATTGGTTTTCTATAAGCAATTACTTTAACTATACTTTTACGTTATCTTTTACATATATATCTGTTTTTGTGAGGATCATCGTCAACAAACATAACACAACTTTTGCCAGTATTGCCTTGTAGATTCTCGCTTGCACAACGATTAGCGATCTACACGTCACAATTGTCTCGGGTGGAAAAACCCTTACCTGCCCCTGATTGTAATTATCTCTTTGGCACTGTGGTTAGTAATGTAAGCATCACAATTGTCTGGGGAGGTAAGCTCTAGTTTACTCGCTTCTTACCGATATTAACCTGTCGACACAAAGATTAGTGAATTATCACTATTGTTTGTGGTGGTAAAAAAACTCTACGCGCGCGGATACACTGACGTCCCATGCCTGTACCATTAGGGGGTGAAATCTTTTTCTAAGGATGCACTTGCAAGCATTCACATATAAGCTATTTCATTCTTCATACATACTTTATTTTGAAACATTTCTATGCAATCTACTAACATGCATACTTCTCTATGGTGCAACTATTTATGATGCACATCTTTTATATCATTCATATATCTATCTCATGCATCTCTTATATCATCCATATCTTTCTTAGATGCATATCTTACATGTCTATCTTACATATAATTTTATCTAAATATCATTCATCACATGCGAATCTTTAATGCATGTAGATCTTTTATAACTTTTTAGTCATACATAATTTTTCTAACAATATGAATAATCCACTGAAATATAAATTTAACTAAACTAACATATATATATAAATTAACATACATTTCGAAATAAAAACGATTATTGAAATTTTAAAAATGTAATTACTCATCTCAGTTGCCTCACTAGATTCTTAATCTTCGACATTTAGCTGGATGTTGCGATAACTTTTATATAGAGCTTAGTAATCTATAAAACAAATTTTTAAACTTTAATATTTAAACAATCTCTGTTACTTAGAATTAATCATCTAAAATTACCATAACTTTACCAAAATTTACGAGGCCACTTTATAGTGAATATCCACACTCTCACTTTGAGCCTGTTACCCTGGACAAATAACCTTGATCCGCAATTAACTTCAGATTTAAAGACATCTTGACTCATAAATAATTTAACCGCGAAAACATACCTTAAACAACCTTCTTGACAAGAATCTCTTCTCCAAAGAGGCCAAATGTTCCTCTCGTTTTAATATCTTCTCAAACTCCTCTTTCTATCACTGAATTGTGCTAGAATGCCTTACGATGCTCGCAAACCATATTTTACACTTTTAGCACAAGATCGACGCCTTCAAAAGCTGCTGAAAAAGGAAAAATGCACGAAAAATGAGGCAAAATTTAAAATGGAAGCAAGAGAAAGCAAATGAAACTCCCAAATAATATGAAATAGGGTTTCATACTCACAAAAAATCCACTAGAGCCCTAAAATGCATATTGCAACACTCTTCAAGCCGCCTAGCTGCCGACCACAACTCTGCTACAGTGCAGAGTCGCTCAGAAGCTTGCGTGAAATGAAGGAATCGTGAAAACCTCTTGTGTAGGCGGCATTGAGAGAAATGGGAGAGAAAATCGGGAAATGGGGAGTGGGTTGCGGCTTACCTGGTGATCGCTCGTCCCTTCAGCTCGCATTTGCAGGCCTGCTTTCTGCCGAACAAAATAGAGAGGGAGGGAGAGGAGTATCGGGAGAGGGAGAAAAGAATGTGAAGCTCGAGCGCTATTCGACCAAAAGAAGGATTAAGAGGCGAAGGAATGCCGATTGGCTACAATGAAGCTGCTGGATTAATGTAGAATTAGGGATTAATTAAATTTAATTAAATTTAATTCAGCTAAAAACCTCCAATTTTATATTTCTCAATTTGTTCATAATTTACTTACAGTGTTTTATATAGAATGAATTGATTTTTCATGTAGAATTTAATAAAATTATTTCGATTGAATTCTAAGGGGTGCGATATTTAGGATTCATTTTTTGTCGCCAAAAAATTTATCTGATTTCTCAAAAAAATTGGTTATTACAATCTCCCCTCTTTATAAAATTTCGCAATCGAAATTCATGAACCCCACAACAATTACGAAGGCGAAACAAAAATGATTGAAGAATTCCATTTCTTGTCAAGTAATAGCTCAAACTTAACACATTCTATGCATCAGCATAAGTGACATGTTCTTCTAGTTCGTAATGAGTTAGTGAGTATACTCTTGGGCGAATATTCTGCCATGGTTGTTTCTTCCGAGCTAAAGTATCAGCTTCTGTCATCCTCTGCGGACCACTTCTAAAAATCAATCCTTGAAAATTCCTTTGAGTTGGATCCCTTTTTGAGTGAACATCTGATGACAATTTCTCCTCTGATGTCCAGACTGTTTGCATAATTAACGCACCCTCAACCTAAATAAACATTCTCCATGATGGTGCTTTCCACACTTAACACGCGGCTATATGGTGCTACTGTCAGCCTGCTAACAACTTCACCAGTGTAGGACTTTATCTTTTTCTCAATGGTCTCACCTGTTCAATAAAATGTTGGTATCAAATCTTCTGAACTCTTTCTCTTATGCATATCTCTATGCTTCTGAGCTTGTTGGAAATCAATCTTCACCCGCCTAGCCCTCTCCAATAGTTCTAAATAGATTTCAATCCCAAATGGTACTAGTGGCCACCCGATCGAATCCTTTTATCCAGAAAGAGATCTATGACATTTCTTTTTTGCAACATACCTCGATAACATAATCAACCTTGCTTCGTATTGCATAACCGATCGATTTCCTCACACCAACCAAATAATTTTATCTTCCATATGTCTTATAACAGACGGTGATACAAACCAATCTCGGAAGGTTTTCACAAACTCGTCCCACTATACCAAGTGGTTGGTTCTACTTCCAAACTTCTCGTGCATCTGTCCTTGCCACCATCTCTCAGCTTATTCCTCAAAAGTAAAAGTGGCAATTGTAACTCTTTTCTCCGATGAACATGACATGCCATCTATGATTTTATCCACTCTCAATATCCAATTTTCTGCTTTCACTGGCACTCCTATTCCAGAAAACAAATGTGGTCTTATATCTTTCAAGTATTTATTCATTGGTGCTCCTCCGCTGATACTAGTGTGAGATTGAGAATTCTTATTCAACTGAGTCACAACCTTCATCATATCAGAGGAAGCACTAGCACTGACTGTTACATTCTGGGATACTAGCAATCTGATATATGTTTATAAGCAATCTAATAAATGTTAATGCATGCATCAATGACTTTTTCTAAATAAAAATATTCAATCTTCTATAAACATTTACTTTAATTATACTTTTATGTTATACTTTATATGCACATTTGTCTTTGTGAAGATCACTGTCAACAAAAACAACGCATCATTGGTCGATGTTGCCTCGTCGGTACAACGGTTGATGATCTACACATTACAATTGTACTTGCTCCTGACTGATATTATTCTGTCGGCATTGCGGTTAGCAATGTAAATATCACAGTTATCTTGGGTGACAAGCTCTGGTCTACTCACCTCTGTCCGATATTAAGCCATTGGCACAACGATTAGTGAACTAATTATCACAATTCTTTAGGTTGAAAGAAAAATTCTTTGCGCACGTGTACACTGGCGTTCCTTGTCTATACCGTTAAGGGGCGAAATCCTCCTTTGAGCATGCACATGTAAGCATTCATATATAAGCTATTTCATTATCCGTACATACATTATTCTGAAACCACTCTATGCAATCTACTAACATGTATATTTTTTTGTTCTGCAACTATTCATCATGCATATCTTTTATATCATTCATATATCTATCTCATGCATATCTCTTACTTATATCATATGCATATCTTTTCTACATGTCTTTCTTACCTATAATATATATCTATCATTCATCTTATGCATATCTTTTATGTATGCAAATCCTTTTATAATTTTTCGGTCATATATAACATTTCTATCTATCAATATGAAGAATCTACTGCAATATAACTCTAACGAACTGAAACATGCATATAAATCAGCATACATTTTTACCTATAGACGATTACTGAAATTTAGAAATTTAATTACTCATCTCATTTTCCACACTAGATTTTTGATCTTCGGTAACTGAGTGGACATTGCAGTAACTTTTATTTTAAGCTAAATAACATATAAAACAAAATGTTAAATTTTAAGATTGAAACAATTTATTTTAATTGAATTAATCTTCGTAATTTACTATAAGATTAATTTACCTGAATTTATGAAGTCACTTTACAGTGGATATCCACAGCCACCTCGAGTCTGCCGCGTCAGATTAATAACCTGGATTTAAATATATCTTGACTCATAGAGTAATTTTACCGCTAAAGCACATTTTAAATACCCTTTTCGACAACTAGCTCTTCTCTAAGATGGCCAAACCATCTTCTATTTTCTTCTTATCTTCTCAAACTCTTATTTTCATCACTCATTCATGCCAGAATGCTGAATTAATCTTCGTAATTTACTATAAGATTAATTTACCTGAATTTATGAAGTCACTTTACAGTGGATATCCACAGTCACCTCGAGTCTGCCACGTCAGATAAATAACCTAGATTTAAATATATCTTGACTCATTGAGTAATTTTACCGCTAAAGCACATTTTAAATACCCTTTTCGGCAACTAGCTTTTCTCTAAGGTGGCCAAATCATCTTCTATTTTCTTCTTATCTTCTCAAACTCTTATTTTCATCACTCATTCATGCCAAAATACTTTATGAAGCTCGCAAACCACGTCCAACATTTTCACCGCAAGATCGATGCATCCAACGACTACCAGAAAGGAAAAATGCACGAAATAAGAGGCAAACTCAAAATGGAGGCAAGAGAATGAAAATGAACTTTCAAGTAATATGAAATAGGGTTTCATACTCACCAAAAAAATACCTCGGAGGCTTAAAATGTCGATTGCATCATACTGCGGGCCGCCCAGTTGCTGATGTGACCCTCCTAAAGTGCAGAGTTGCGTGGAAGCATGGTGGAAATGAATGAATCAGAATAACCTCTCGTGCTGGCGACTCCGAGAGCAAAGGGAGAGGAAATCAGGAGTTGGGGGAGTCGATCACGGCTTATCAAGTGACTGCTCGCCCCTTCTGCTCACGTTTGCGGGTCTGTTGCTATCACAGCTTGTCACAGGAGTTTTTGCCTAACAAAATTGAGTGGGAGAGAGAGGAGAATTGGGAGAGGAGAAAAAATTGTGAAGCCTGAGCCCTATTAAACCAAATAAAGGATTAAAAGCCGTAGGAATGTTGGTTCACTACAATGAAGGTGCAAGATTAATGTAGGATTATGGATAAATTAAATTTAATTAAAGTTAATTAAACTGAAAACTTTCAAATTTTATATTTCTCAATTTGTTCATAATTTACATACAGTGTTGTATATGACATTGATCAATTTTTCATGTAAAATTTAATTAAATTATGTCATTTAAAATCTGAGGGGTGCGATAATTAGGGTACAATGCAAGTCGCCAAAATTTTTATCTGCTTTTGAAAAACTAATTATTTTTTACAATAAGTACTTGCCAGCTCATTATAGACAAGACACATTCTTGAGGCTGCATCACTTAAAAACATCAAGGTATCTCAAGAGAATACACAACTAATTTTGAATAGCTTATGTGAAAGAATGGGCTATTGGAGCCCAATGAGAACACACTAGATCGATATGTGAGAGTATTGAGACTGTTCTTTGACAACATGGTATCATTACAATTCTATTGGACATTTCATGCTATTTCGACAGTAGCTTCATGGTTGAAGAAACAACATTATAGGGTGACTGCCACATCTTACAGACAGAGTCTAATGCCGGGATCAAGCAACAAGAGCATCCCAGTGGAGCATCCAAGCTGACTGTGACATCGAGTTTTGGTAAATTTAAGGCATATTCCAAATTTTGCATCCCACAAAATACGATTGAATTAATTTTATAAAATCTTTACGTCGATTTAATCAATTTGATATATAGCACTATGTATGAATTTAAATATACAATCATGAAATAATGTTTAACTAAACTTAATGAGTCCTTAATCCTGCATTATTACTGTAGCCACCACCATTCCTACGCGATACTCAATCATGGGATGGTTCAAATGGCTGAGATCCAATGAGATCTCGTTAAATGTCGCGGTCCTTACTTCCCTCTCCCGAATTCTTCCTCACATGAGAAGCTTCGCTCGAGCACTGTAGCGCAACGACTGACTTGTCCCGTAGGGAGTCTCAAGTGGCAATTTAGGGATCCAGGGTGAAATCGGTAAGAGGGAATACCATTTTTATGAAATTCCAAACATTCCTTACACTTTCTTTTTGAATTTTTCACAAAACAATGCACTTTTTCCTTACCTATGGTTGTAGTGAGAGGCAGTGTGGTGCTTGAAGCCATGAACTTGATTTTCTTGCTTTCGAATTGGGCTGTTAGCAAGAATCAACAAAGAGAAGTGCAAGGAAGATAGGAAAGAAGGAAATAATAGAAAAGCTTTCAAGGAGGATTTGTGTTGAAAAAGCCTATTTGTGTTAAAAATTTATAAATTAATTATGTTTGGCGTTAAATCACGACATGAGCCAAAATTTCATGAAATCCTAAGATATTTATGATTCTAGGTTGTCTATTTTTGGTGGCGAGCTCGAGGAAAATTTGGAAAACTCGTCGTAGGGCTTTTCCGTCAATTTATGTGAAATGATCCTCTGCTAACTTAAGAAGAGTAACTTTCAGTAGATTTTCGTGTAATTATGTGTTTGATACTATTACATTTAGAAGCTTTACATATTGTAGATAAATACGTATATAGATTCTATGAATGCAAACTTGATTTTTCGTTACTACATCCCTGATTTTATCAGGTTATGAATCTAAAGGTTGTACAAGTGAAGTCGTTGTTTGCAAGTATTCGTTTATTGTGATTCGTGCATATAATATATGAAATGCCTATGATGAATGCTGGTTTCTTGAGTTATACTTAATAAAATGTCACAAGTGATGTTATAAATAGATTATTATATGAATACTTGTAAATACGGATGATAGAGGATAATGAGATTCTGGACTCCAGATATTCAGATGAAGACGAAACTGTCAGAATTGTTGGGATCAGACAACGACAGAACTTAGAAACAATTGGTACCAGAAGCTATTAATAACTTTTGTGTTGAAAGGGTTAGTCTTTTATTAATAGTTAATGTAGTCTTGGGGTAGGTGACGACCTAATGATTTGACATGATGTAACATAAAAATTATTGAAACCTGTACAATTACAAGTATCATTTCTATGATTAGATTAATGCTTCTTATGAACATGCTTATAAATACACATGATTGTATGAAATACATATTTGAAACAAAAGCTATGTTTTTTTTTGCATTACATGTCTCTTCTTTTACATGTTTTATATAATTATAGTATGTTATAATATGTTTTGTGAACATGTATATGAGCTACAAGTGAGCATGAACATTATTTCTTTTTTGTTTTTAATTATATTTTATCCTTGATTGTTTCACTGAGCTCGTTGCTCTTTTTGTATTGTTGATTTTCAAAAAGGGGCAAGGAGCACCACCCGAGCAGTCGGATGTGACTTGTACAACTGTTGCATTTCATAGTTTTGAGAGCTTGTACAGCCTTTTGGGTATGTGCTCATGTTGATTTAGTAGCTCTACATATATTTTGGTGATATTATTTTTTCACACTTATGAGTATATGTGAACATGAATCATTTATGAAATGAAATATATCATGTACGTTTACGGCGATTTAGTTAGAGTAGTCAATCACCAACTGAATCCTGATTTTGCAAGTTGGAATGAGTGCTGCTGAGGATTTTTTCTGACTGAATCATCCATTTCTGTCGCACCACATTTGACTCTTAAAGCGGGTCAGTTAGGGCGTTACAACAACCCTGCTTGAGGAGAAATTATTTTAGAGTGAATAGCTGGTGGAGCCAACCAACACTCTTAAATGCATCTCAGATGAAAAATGTTTCAATTGTCATGGTTTTGTGATTCTCAACTTCAAGTCGACAAGGAAGTGACCCTATTGATTCAAGAGTCTCCAGCTGGATTAACAATTTTTGTTCTAGAAGATTGTAAGTTTAAGGAGCCGATACCTAAAAAGGTACAACCCTTGTTGAATGAATTACCAAACATCATGACTGATAGTTTTTTTATTAGATGATTATGACTGAGAGTGGTTTAACATGCCATTCATTCATTCATTCAAGTGTAGTTCCTCCAAACGAATTGGTAATGCACCCAACAAAGTAAGAGAAGTGTGAGATGCATATTACATATTTAGTGGCTCGAGAATTGGTCCAACATGCCATATCTTTTATAAGAATCTTGTCCATTTACAGTTCCAACACTGGTTGTGCTAAAAAAAGATTGTTACTTATTCTATCAATATAGTCTTTGGAATGATGAGTGTGTTGTAGAGTTATCTGAAATGAGCGTGGCCGTAGATTTGGTGGTAGAGTTTCCTCAAACACAACAAAATAATGATTTTATAATGATGATAGATTGATTCCATAAGCTTTCTGGGAAGAAGATGAAGGTCCTCCTACTTGAGGAGAATGACACCAGACACAAACCTATTACGGACAAGGGAGTTCTGTGGGCCAGGTTCCGTGATCCCACGGTTTTGGAGCTCATGCAGTTGTGGGATTGACAACCGAGCTGCCTAATATTTCACAATTTCAGTATATATATATATATATTTCAATTTCTTGCTTTCTTTCTTAATTTTTCTATTTTCTAATTAGGTTTTCTATGAGGAAACTATATATATGTTCTTATTTTACTTTTTAGAAGATTTTTGATTTCGTTTATGTTATTTGGATATGTTTTGTCCTGGTTATCTCTAATGAAGAGTTGTATTCTTAAATTTTTTTTCTAGTGCTGCATCTGTAACCTGATAGGATGGAAGTGGTTATTTCTCCCTGAAGCTCGGAGGCGTCCTTCGTCATCCAACACACCGGTAACTGTTGTTTACTGTAGGGAAACTACAGTTACCAGTTCCAAGTTGCTGTTCCGCCATTATTTTCGTCACAATTTCAGTCGACACCCTCCTCGACATCCACACCACAATGTTTCTTGGTTTTCCCTACTGTTTTCAGTTGGGACAGCTGCCGAACATTGTCTATCTCCTTCCAAATATTGCTGATTGACAAAAATTTCATCCTTGATTATTCCTCTACCTCCTCCTTGTCAGACCCGCTTCTCAAACACCTGCTAGGAGCCCTAGATCGGTGTCAACTTTTGCTTGAGGGGGAGTGTTTTGGAAAATATTAAATCTAATGTTGTATTTTAGGAAGCTGCTATATTAGAAAACTTGATGTTAGGTTAACCCAATAAGATGAGATCTATTTGCGAGATCTTTTTTATATTATAAATATTTTCTAATCAATAGAGACAGGAGTGTATATAAATTTGTATTATATGCTTTCAATTATTCCAATTGCGGAATAAGAAGAAAGGAAGTTTCTTGTTACACTTTCTATAAATTTGGTTTCATATTATAGACTCAAGAAATCATAACATCTACTTAATTTAAATATATATAATTGTTTGATGATGGTTGAAATATTGATGATGTCTGTGGCATAGTTTATGAAGTGGTGGCTTCTCAACCATGTTTTAGTTATATATTTTATTTTTAGAAGTTGATGCCTTGAAAATTGCAGACTGAAAAGCAACACTAGATATAATAATATATAATATATTTTAAGGGGGTTTAAATTTTTGGGATGACAGCTGTGCATGATTCATGACATGGTGGCAGCTGAATGCATGTTTCCGTTGTATTGGCAATCTGTGGAAGTTGATGCTTTCAAAATTCAGAATGAAGGTAACCACTTGCTTCAAGCATATCTAATTTAATGCGAAATTGTAAATATTTGCGGCAATGTTTCCGCTATGATTCACGATGGAGCAGCACCTAAAACAATTCTTGTCTTATATTTGCTATTTGAAGAGGTTGGTCCATTTAAATTTCAGATAGCTTTTTTTTTGAAATATGGTACATAAAGATTTTAAATATGAATATTAAATTATATTGGCATCTTTTGATTTCAATATAACAGTTAGGTATGTTTGGATTTCTATATAACCTAAGTGTGGTCAGAATGTGCAGCACTAGCATGGTGATCTGTTAATAACTTTCGAGACTGTTGAAGTTGTTAAAATATTTTTTTAATCGGTTTGGTTGCCTAAAGGTAAATTAATGCATATCTGGAGAAACTCATGTGGTCATTGTATGATGGTCCGCCTTGAAATAGAAATTATGCTATCTGTAATGATGAGCTCAAAATTGCTTTTAGAGTTATCTTCAAATATATTTTCTTTAGGAAGTATGAGAGGCCTTATTTTTTTGTTAGCTTTGCTATTGTCGAACATTAATCTTCAAGAAGTATCTCTATGTTATTTTTTTATTTTGAGAGCCATTTGTGAAATTTATTGATTTTACTTGAAATTTTGGTTTTGATGAGGTTTAAGTAATGGACTGAGTTTTAAAGTTTATTGCTAAAAGAACACAGGATAAGAAATAGCAGTTTTTATTGGGAAAGTTGCCAAACTTGTTGTTTATGTTAAGAAGCAAAACAATCCCGGGGACAAAACTCAAAAAAGTTTCATTCTTCATTCTGAAGGCCCAAGTATCTACTATTCTTCTATAATCCTTTATTCTCATGCCTTACTTTTTCAGATGGTCTTTTGTTATAATCCTGAAGAAATGTAAATTCCAAAATGTTTTGTAGCGTACATCTCCCAAAAGAATTATTTCTTATCCTTATGTACAAATGACCTCGTTTTACGAGTGTTTGTCTATCACATGTATTTTGTAGAGTAATAGTATCTTGTGAAACCAGAAGATCACTAGGAAATGTCTTCCAGCATTTGACGTAATAATTTGGCGTTAGTTGCAAAAATCAGCAGATTGGTTTGCTTATTTGGTTATTAATTTTTTTTTGCTGTTTGTGCTACTTTTTTTTTTGTTTGTTTGCAAGTTATTTATTGTTTTCTTACATAAATTATAATGACTTTTTCGTAACTCTTCTACGTCAATATGATCTTGCATTCTTGCAAAATTCATTTTTCCCCCCTCCCTTTTAGACAACTTCTGGATCCATCTGGGAAAATGCAATTGCTAGATAAGATGATGGTGAAGTTAAAAGAGCAGGGTCACAGGGTTCTCATATATTCCCAGTTTCAGCATATGCTAGATTTGTTAGAGGACTACTTGAGTTATAAGGTATGTTTCATCTGGTATTCAAGGTACTTTTGTTGGAGAATTTAAGTTCCTTAGATTGCCAACTAGCAAGAGCAATTAGCTTTTGTCTTATAGAAGTATTGACTTAACGCTTTATTGATTGGAAGAAATGGAGTTATGAGCGGATTGATGGAAAGGTCAGTGGAGCAGAAAGACAGATACGAATTGACCGATTCAATGCCCAAAATTCAAATAGGTTTTGTTTTCTGCTTTCTACCAGAGCTGGCGGATTGGGTATCAATCTTGCAACGGCTGATACTGTTATCATTTATGACAGGTATTATTTTCTTTTTAAATTTGGTTGAATGTATGGTATAATTCTTCAACATATATCTCTTCATGGTGTTAACACCTTAAGCTGTACATGCCTATGTTCTTCAGCGACTGGAATCCTCATGCTGATTTACAAGCAATGGCTAGGGCACATAGATTGGGGCAGACGAATAAGGTTTTATGATGTCTGCTGTTTAATTTTAAGTTATCATGCTATAGTTGATGTCATTATATCTGTATTTATCAATTGCACTTAGGTGATGATATACCGACTTGTCACTCGGGGAACCATAGAAGAACGAATGATGCAGTTGACAAAGAAAAAGATGATTTTAGAGCATCTTGTTGTTGGTAGACTTAAGGCACAAACTGTTAATCAGGTATAATCTGGTTTTTTGGTGCTCATTTTCTAAGATCAGAATTAATTGTATGTATGGTTTCTTCTTTGACTTGTCAGGGATCTGAGCATGTCTTCTATTTTATGCTTCTTAGTTTGGTAGGCTTGATGAAGAATGCGTGCCAGATACCCAGCTCTATGTTATGTTGTAGTTGAAATAATCAAATTGGACAGGCTTGTAGCTTGACAGCTTTTGTCATCAGATTGAGGAAACAAGTGCTTTTTCTTCAATTGTTTTATGGCTTTTTAAGTACGAAAGAACAATTAGTGATTCAACCATATTTGGGCATGTTAAGCCCTTTCCTGATAACCTACTCGAGTTCTAAACTTGAGCTTGGGAAAACTTATGCTTCTACAACACAGCCTGCTAAAAGCTTGTAAATTTTAAAAAAACTTCATGTCGGACCTTCTTGATTTAGTAAATCAAGGAGATGAACCTGTGTCTTTTGGAATTCTCTTGTTATGTATTGTTTAAAATTGATTTTGTCTTGACCCGGCTTGGGAGATTGGAATACCAAGGCTGGAACGGACAGTCGGATGGAGGAAAATAGCTTTCTAAACATTTTTATTTATTAAACAAAATCATTCAACATGTAAAAGAGCCATTTTAACTTTTATAATTGAAAGAAAACTAAAAGCTGAATTGTAGTACCTATCTCTTGAACTTATCAGTGTTTGTCCACATACTTCCTAGAAGATATCTATTTTATAGTAGGTTTTCCTGAAAAATAGTAACAGTTAAAGATATAAGTTAAACAACTTAGTGGGTAAAATATTTCTCAATTATAATAATTCTTATTTTAATAATATTTTTTCAAAAAAATAAGCAGTAAAAATACCTTAAGCATAAAAATAAAATAATAAAGAAATCAGTTTTGTGATTACTTTTATTCGTTTTAATTATAATATTTTTTTTAATGAGAGTTTTCGTCTAAACATATACTAAAAATATCCATTTAACATTTTCTAAGATCCACAAAAAAATGTTGGCAACTATTTCAATTTCAATTTTCATTTTCATTTTCATATTTAATGCATGCATACATTGCATCTCTTGCTAAGCATCATCCACATATGCACACATACATATATCATATTTTATTTCTTTTTTTGTTTTGCATAAAAACCATGAAATTTGTATTTTTAAGAGGAGGTGCTCTAAACAGCAAAAACAGTTACAACTAAAAGTCATAAACAAAAAGAAATATTATAAAATAAAAATATATTTGTACACTTGTTTAGTCTGCTATGCTTTTCCACACTCGGTCTAGTCCTTTGATTTATCTATTTCAACACATCGACTTTGATTAGCTTTTATTCATTTTAACCCTTTTTTATATTAATTAACTTCACAATCATCATCATCATCTTCATAATTATCATCATTATTCGATACAAATTTATAATTTTTCTATTTAATTAGCTAATTATTGCTTTAAATGAAAATATATATTATGATTCAAATAATTGGGCTTTTAAACATAAGGTTTTTAAATTTTGGCTTTAATTTAACACTTTTAATTGTGAAATTAACAATTAATAAATCAACTGTAATAAATTAAATCAAGCTTCTTACATGTAATATCCTTCTCGTTTTTCTGTGTTAACCTTCTCACCAAATGCCGTGAACCATTTTTAATGTTGGATTTTTTGAAATTTAACTGAATTAACATGGAATCAAAATTTTCTTGGTATCTTGACTAATAAATAATTAAAATTTCATGTATACAAAAATTTCAAATTTATTACCTAAACCATAAACTCTTTCATTCCCCTCACTGCCTTACCTAATTCTGCACAGGGCTTGGTTAAGCTCTCCCAGATACGGAAAAATGCCGCACACATGAAACACCACGGAAGATGCTGCTTGCCTCCCTGCTTCCTTGCTCAATGGTGCTTGGAACCGAACACCTCTGCTTGAAGACAAGCCTTGCTTGAGCCACTCCTTGTGCTAGGAGCTTAAGGAGCTCCTTTAGGCTTCTCTTGAGCACAGGAAGTGGCACCTGAATGAAGAGAAACTGCACGATCTCCAACTACTTTTGATTTGATTGATATTCAAAACTTGGAATCAGTTTTAAATCCCGCCTTGGATTTAGAGTGCCTAACCAGGTTGTAAACTCATTCCCAACGTTTATTCACCTGGGTAGTAATCTAGTCCCTCCTATGTTTTTTTGCTTCTGATGATCTTGATGCTTGGGATTTTGGTGATCTAAGCACTCTTTCTATTTCCTCGAATGTTAGCGTTTATGGCACATAGAAGATTTGGAAAAAAAAAAGTCAATTTCTATAGGAAGGGAGTAAACCATTACTCTCCAAAATATACCAGGCTCCAAGTTAGATTATTTAATGTGGAGTTAGCTTGTTGATGGACTTATTTTATTTTTTATTTTTATGTAGCATTGCTTTGCTTGTTTCATATGGCAATAAATTTTATGCTTAATAAAAAGAAGCATGTGATGGAAGAACTTTTTTGTTACCTAGGATGTCTATTAGGGAAAAAATTCCTCTCTTTTTTTAAATGTTTTCTTGTATTTTTTTTTTTTTTTTGAAATTGATAATAGATTTACAGATGCCCTTCGTATGTTTTTTTAAAAAGTTGTTTGCTGCATTTAAAGGCAGTCAATGTTGGTGAGAGAAGTCCATTTGTAGTAGTTGTTTTTATGATTATAACTCCACCCTTATTTTATCCTCTGTTACAATATCTTTAGGTAGTATATTATCGAACATTGCTAATAATGCTTGGATGTTGCCTTTCCTGCAGGAAGAGTTAGATGACATCATAAGATATGGTTCGAAGGACCTTTTTGCTGATGATAGTGATGAAGTTGGAAAAGCTCGCCAAATTCATTATGATGATGCTGCAATTGACAGGTTGATTCATCCGAAACATTTTATTTGCTTCATTACTGCAGTGTAATTTTTCTTATCTTCTTTTTATTGGTCTTTGGTAGGTTACTTAATCGTGATGAAATCAGCACTGAAGAGCCTTCAAATGATGATGAAGATGATGACTTACTGAAAGCCTTCAAGGTGCTAACTTATCCAATTTTTCTTGTTGTCTCTAGTATGGATATTGGTTGCTTCACAACATTACCTTGTTACTAAAGATGGGTAATTATAACTCTTTTTTCTTTTTATTAAAGAACACAAACTACATTATGGATTTGCAGCATTATTGTAGTGTAAACAGAGCCAACATGTTTATGATTAGGGGGAGACATGCGATGGTGGTATTGAGTCTTTTGAGCTATGGTTTGGGATAGACTTCTTAACTCTCAAATAGTAGGATTTGGGAGAGATTGTTCATCTCTCAAATTGTATGTGCTTATGTTTTCTGTATTCGTGCTGATTGTTTGGTGTTCTAGAAATAAAATTATTATTGGTCCTAATTTCTGTCTGAAAATTTGTCTAGGGTCGTATCAAGTGGTATAAGAGCAATCGATTTATGGGGTATTAACTACGAGATAGCAACTGCATTTGTTCGTGACCTAGCCTCGCGAAACAACCATGATCCGAGCAATCTAGGAGGACAACGATGGGACTAGCTTGAGATTCGGCCACAAGTTGACCTAGCTGAAATTTACTTTTTTTCTACTTTTAATTTAGTATTTATTTGCCACTTTTGTCCAAATAATAATTTAAAAGCCATGAAAGTCTGAAATTTCACAGGAAATCTTGGAAATAATAATTCCTTTACAATGAATTTAGATTTGCATCCATATATATATATATATATATATATATATATATATATATATATATATATATATATATATATATATATATAATGACGATGTGAAATTGAGGGCAAACATATGAAATTAGGATTACACAAGGATTTTCTCAAAGAAATTTATCACAATTAAGGGTAAACATATGAAATTGCTCAAATGGACCCCTAATTTTGATCCCAGTGAAGAACCCCCAATTACGCCTATCTGGTTCTCATTATCTGAATTCACACTTCGTTTGTTTGACCTATCTTTCTTATATGCAATTGAGACTGTCAATGGAATACCTTTACAAGTAGACTTACTCACAGTTCATTTCTCAAGGACCTCAATTACAAAGATTTTAATTGAAAGAGATATTACACTACAAGATGTAGAAGAAGTTTGACTTGATTCTGCTCACAATGATTATTGACAAAAAATCATTATGGAACAAAAATCTTACGACAGCAAGCACTGCAAGATGCTCGGTCACTTGCAGGATAAATATTTCAGATTGCACCCACAGTTGAGAACTAATAGTCAAAAGCAAGAACATGCTGTTAGTGCACCCCATGTGCCTGAATGCACTCCCAACAAACCTGATGACAACACACGAATGATTCACCACAAGACATGAGTTGGTGTCTGCCCTTATGACCCTTCTCTCGACCATACTACAATGGATAATTTTCGAACCGAAAATCAGGATAGCCCCGCAGCTCCTATTCAGGAAGCATTAGGTGTAGAGGTGACAATCCACACTTCACATACTCTGGAACCTATCGCTATAACAACGATTGCCTTTCCTTCTACTGAAGTTCTAATTTGTAATCAGACCGAGGGACACATGAGCCAGTCTTTTGATGAAGAATGACAGGTTTACACTTCTCGATGGAAGAAGGCTGGAAGCACACTCCAACTTGAAAACTTAATACTTTGGTTACTCCTGACCATAATACGATACTTCAAAGTTTTTTATCTGGCTCCTCTGTTAAAACTAGAGAAAGAAACATGACTAAATTGGCTCGTTTCTAACTACTTATTTTCTAAAAAAATTAATTTTTTGAATCTATCTATATCTTTTAGTTGGGATATTACTGTACTTGGTATCATATGGGTAGGGTGTCTCTATAGGTCCCTCTCATACAACCTTTATATCTCTTCTCTATTTCAATAAAATTAGTCATTGGGCTTTTCATAATATATATATATATTTATATTTAAGAGAGAGGGAGTACACGTCCATCTTTTTTATCAAATTGTGGTGAG
>NEWO01000094.1:947439-1019337 GCA_003013225.1 Phalaenopsis aphrodite
TATATATATATATATATATTAAAAAGATGATGGTAGGCTCTGCTTGGGTTTCACTTCATGGCGAAATCGGGTGTCTGCTCTGTTGATTCATGCTTCGTCTGCTATTGCGGTTTTCCCCTTCGTCGTCCTCATCGACTTTACTCGTCGTTCTTCGTAGTCCTCATCGACTTTGCTCGTCTTGCTCATCGTCCTTCGTCGTTCTCACTGTTTCGTCTGTTGCTACGGTTCCCTTCCGTCGTCTGTGCTCGAACCATAACAAATTTTCTCTGTCCCGATCCTTTGCTGCCCTGTGTTGGATTCGACGTTCGCTCTCTGAACTTTCCTCTGCACCGATCCCTGTTGCGGTTTGTCGCTCTTTCGCTTACCGCATTTTTTCGTCTGTCCGCTTTCATCGAACCGTCCCTGCTTCGATAGGTGCGCTCCCTCCTTCGGCTGAACCCGACAAAGTCTCTTTCGCCCACGTGCAGAGTAACCATCTGGTGGAGTCAGTTGTTTTCTTCGTGTCATGTTGTAAGGAATGTAGTGATGATACATGTGACTGCCCTTTTGTTAGGAAGGCGAGTAAGAAGAGTGAGAAAAAAACTCTCTTTTTCTTTGATTTAGAAATTTCAACATTGGCTGAGAAATACAAGTTCGCTCTCATTGGAAAATGTCAGTTGGGGCACCCCTCTATGGAAGTTATCAGAAAGAGTTTTGAATATCTCAAACTAGTAGGAAAGTGAAAAAAGAGACTTTTTGATGGGAGACATGTGTTGATTTAGTTAACCTTGGTTGAAGATTACACTTAGATTTTCTCTAATAAATATCTTAATATTGCAGGAAAGTCAATAAAGTTGTTCAAATGGTCTTCTTATTTTGATCCAAATCATGAACCTCCCACTGTACCAATATCGTTTAGTTTACCTGGTTTTAAGCTACATCTATTTAATCATTAGGTTTTATAGTTTATTGAGGTCATACTTGAAAATTCTATGAAACTAGACCTACCGACCTTCAATCTAATCGGACTTTCTGTTGCTGGAATACTTGGGGAAAGTGATATCACTTTACTTGATATTACAGAAGTCTGACTAGGCACAACACATAATGGATATTGACAACAAATTGTCACAGAACATAGACCATTTTATTGTACCCATTGTAAGAAATTTGGACATACCCTTGACAAATGTCACAGACTCAACCCTAACTTGATACCTAAAGCTCATCTGCATAAGGATGGGCCTAACCCCACTGCTCTGGATACATCTACTCTTGTGGTGGAAATTACCAAAAGACTGGAGTTGGTGTCTGGTTTTATTACCCTTGGGAGAACTACCTCTTCACTTGTGGAGGAGCCTTTTAGGCCTGCTCCTACTGTCCTTGAGGGGGATTGCTCGCTTATTATACCTCATGTGGAACCTCAGTTGGTTGTGAATGAGGAGTCATTGCCTCCGTTTCAAGCTCAAAATTCTATCCAAGGTGAGCTTTCTACTGCAGCCCTACCATCTGATCAGATCAAAAAAGTTTTAAATATTTTTGGACCAATACACTGATCAGTTGAGCCAGTCTTCGGATGACGATTGGAAGGTTTACATATCTATGGAGAAGAAGAAGAATAAAATCCTACTAGAACTCAGGAACTTACGAGAGGTAAGAAGTAACGGTACTTTGGATCACACTCATGCTGCTATTATCTGTGCAAAGGGTTTTCATGGGTCCTTTCTGGGTAGATCAATTACTCCAGCTTTTCGTTCTTCCTTTCTTCGAGTCCTTGGTGCAATAAGTTTATCTTCCATTTATTTTGTTTCCGCACCATCGTCTTTTGGCCAACCTATACGTATTTGGGGGGTGACACAACTGAAACGGCTTGTGAATTTTTCGTAGTAAGTAGACTCCCTATTAGAGTTTGAAGATCTCATCAACTATTTTCTCCATATGTTTGGCATTTATAGCTCTCACCAACCCAACTACTATTTCCAAACACCTTGTGAATTTTGTTGTGTGGAGATTTTGGCGTAGATATTATAGTATTATGGTTTTGGGTATACATGTATTTTTTTGGAGAGTTTGTTGTGTGTCGTATACCGGATGCTTTGGGTTCTAACTTAGGCCCACTCATCCAACCTATTTGTACCACTCCATCTAATATATTAGCACCTGGGCTTTATATATATATATATATATATATATATATATATATATTATATTTATACACACACGCATATATAATGAAGTTGGCCGAATCTCAACTAGGCATGCAAAACCAATCACAAAATAGTTAGATGTGATATATATATATATATATATATATATATATATATATATATATATATATATATATATATATATATATATATATATATTTATACACACACACATATATAATGAAGTTGGTCGAATCTCAACTAGGCATGCAAAACCAATCACAAAATAGTTAGATGTGAAGAAAAGAATAAAAGTAAGCAGTTGGAAGATTTAGTCTCACTTCTCTTGGAGATCCTTTTCTCGGAAGTTATTTTCATGACTCTTATCATATATAAAGAATTAACAGCCAACATGCATGCATATATTTGAGAGAAAAGCGTAAGATTTATTCAGTAATTTGTCAAACAAAACATGTCCCATTCATATTTCTGATAATAAAAAATTATTGGTTCTCAGAATCATGATGATTTATCCTAAAATTAAAATTTTAATTCAACAATCTCTCCAACAAAACCAGCATGTTTTTCATTCTGATTTAAGGCAAAATAGCACATCTTGGTACTTCCTAACTCGCAATTAATTGACAAGTTTAGCTAATGTAAATCAGGATGCGACAAATAGAAACAAAAAAAAAGAAAAAAAATGGAAATAAAAAGAAAAGAAAAAGAAAAAAAGATTTTGCTACTGCCTGTAGAAGGAATTCAATTCCTGCCCGAATTCTTTTACGATCGGGAAGTCACAAAGGGAACTAAAGAATAGGGATTGGTTTTTGCTACAATGTGTATCACTGCATCTATGACTTCCAGCAACAAAGGAACAGAAGTATAGTTAAAACCAGCAAAATTGATGCAAGATAGACGTGCGGTATAATGATAGTGAATAAAGTGCATCATTGGGAAGAAAATGTTACTTCTATAGGATATTTTTTGTTTTGTAGATTAAGAGAGTTCTACTAGGACAACTGGGTTTAACGATGCACCAGTTAGGTCGAGAAATTTTTTAAATAATTAGTGAGAAATGGTATAGAGCAAGACTACGATGGCTTGATGCTATTTAGAAGCATTCAATGCAACATGATTTAACTGTTGAAGATTGTAGGAATGGGTTAAAGGTCACTCTAGATGGTATGAATGCTGGAGGAGGATTCATAAGTCAAACTTTTAATTCGTAGAACAATAATATTGTTATGAGATGTAATTCCTTGACAGTTTTTTCTCTGCTGTTTGGATGAATTTCTTGAGCTACATTGTTTATGTTAATTGGATGCTTCTGATTAATTAAAATTCTATGTAAGCATGCATGCTGAAATACCATTTTCAAGATTATTTAGTGTTATCTTTTATGGATTAAAACAAGAATCTTATTGGGTTGATTGTCTCAAGTGAATTCCAATCTTGTAGTGAGTGACTTGCTAGTTTTACTTTGATCTCTTTAGGGCCGGTGTGGAAACATACAACAACAACAAATCTTTATCCCAGTAAGTGGGGTAGGCTACATGAATTTTTTTCTGCATTGCGTCCTATTGAGTGTCATATTTTCATTTGATTCTAATAAATTAAGATCATTTTTAATACAATATGCTTAAAGTCTTTTTAGGTTATCCTCTTCCTTTCTTAACTTAAGTCAAATCTAATATATCTACTCTCCTAATCGGGTTATCAGATGATCGTTGTTTAATGTGACCAAACCATCTAAGATGATTTTCTCTGATCTTGTCCTCCAGTGGAGCTACACCAAGCCTATCATGGATATATTCATTTATCATTTTGTCTCAAATTGTCAAGCCACTCATCCTTCTAAGCATTCTCATCTCAGCAACACTTAACTTTGTTTTATGCTTCTCTTTTAAAGGCCAAGATTCTGCTTCATAGAGCATTGCAAGTCTCACCACCAACTTATAATTTTTTTCTTTCAGTCTATGCGGTACTTTTCTATCACACAATAGGCCCAATGCATTCCTCCACTTCAACCAACCAGCATGAATTCTACTAATAACATCCCCATTTATATCACCATCAACTTTGCACAATAAACCTGAGATATCTAAAATGTTCGCACCTTTTAGTGATTTGATCTCCCATTGTTACAACTCTGTCATTAGAGCTTATAGTACTAAAATTACATTCTAGGTATTCAATTTTTGTTCTACTCAAACGAAGGCCTTTAGATTCTAATGTAAAGCTCCATAATTTAAGGTTTTTCTGAACTCTTTCACTAGTCTTATCCATAAGAGGGATATCATCAGGGAAATGTATACACCTAGGTAAATCCTCTTGTAAATGTGCAATAAGAGCATCCTTAACTAAAGCAAAAAAATGTGAGCTTAAAGCTGATCCCTGATGCAATCCAACTGAAATAGGAATATACTTGGTCAATATTCTCTCTGTTCAAACACAAGTAACAACTCTTAGTATACATATCTTTAATGACTTGAGTGTAAGTCATTTCAACATCTTTTCTCTCTAAAACTCTCTAAAGGCCTTCTCTTGGAACCTTGTCAGAAGCTTTTTTTATATCAATAAAAAACATGTGGATCCTCCTTATTTTCTCTGTACTTTTCCATCAAACCTCTCAATAAATTTATAGCTTCCACAGTAAACTTGCCCAACATAAATCAAAATTGATTATTAGAAACATTTGTAACACGTCTTAATCTATGTTTAATTATCCTCTCCTATAATTTTAAACTATGACACATGATGTGTGAAAAGATTGCATGAATTTATTTATATTTTGCACATATTTTGAATGAAATTGCACTTTAAAGAAATGTTTTGTATGTTTTTCTTACAGGTATGACATATATTTGGAGTGGAACGAAGTGGGAAAAATAAGGAGCAAAAAGGAGAAAATTTGAATAAAGCGCATTTTGTGAAGGTGGGGGTCATCATGCCAAGTACTGGACGCGCAGGCTCCAGTCAAACCTGGAACCCAAGATTTTGGCGCCAAGGCGCCAACCACTGGACACCAAGGCCTCAGGCTTGAAGGCCAAGTCCATGGCGCCAGTCAAGTAAAACGCAACCTGAGGGTTGGCGCCCACTGGTCGCTAAGGCCTTAGTCCTGAAGGCCAAGGCCATAACGTCAGAATAAAATGGCGCCTCGGCGCCAAGACCGAATTCTGGATGATTTCGAGACAGTTCAGAACAGTTTTAGAGCGGTTTCATGGCAATTTTAAGAGCAGGTTGGAGAGAATTTGAGGGGATGAAGTGTTCGTGAAAGAGGAGGACAATAGAGAAAGGAAAAGTGTGTTCTAGGGTTAGAGAGCGTTTTAGAGGTATTTTCCTCCTGTGCTTGTAAGTGTCCCTGGCTTTCTTTATGCAAGTCTAGGCGTGTGAGTTGTGCTGTTTTGTAAGTGTTGCTGTATAAATTGTTGCAGTGAGAAGGGCAAGAGTTTGAGTGGAGCAATCTTGAGGCAAATTGAGGGAGGGAGATAAGTATATTTGTGATTTGAAGTTGTAGTTTCATTGAAACACATTTTTGTGCTGCCCTTTGTTTCAATGCATTATGTTGCTATTTTATCCATGCTTTTTGAGTAAATTTGCTTTCTTTTCCTTGTGATGATGTAGTAGATGTGTAGGAATGTGGATAATATGCATGAAAAATTTTTATTCTATAATTGTCATGATTCCCTTCTGCACTTTGTTTACTTTTTAATATGACAATATGATATGTTAAAATCTCTTGTGAACCTGTAAGGATTCGGAAGAGTTACGACATGAACAATTAGAAAAATCACGTTGAACTATAGGGCATGAATCAAAGTACACTGTAGGTAGATGCAAATAAATAGGGAGATAAATTTCATTGGGTTTACAGTGAGATGTAAGGAATTAAAATCACTTTAACCAAGCCTCTTTATACGCTCGGAAGAGGATAAAGAGCATTTATGCTTCTATTTGTCGCAAAATTTTATTTCACATTTTTTCTACATTTACACTACTATTACCTTTGCAAGGAAAAATAACCTTAGCACTTGGCAAAACTAATTCAAATAGTGTAGTTAGAAATTTTGTAGGTGTAACTTTAGATAAATGCGATAGGTTTATTAGTAAAACTCATGTATTTCAATATTCCAAACTAAGAACAAATTAAGTCAACTAGAATATTTTTCTACTTTGGCTTCCCATTGTTTTCTGTGGGTTCGACATTTCTGACTCTTTATGTATATTAATGTATACTTTTGTGGAAAATCCCTGTGTGTGGGAAATATCACGTTTTTTGGTGCCATTACCAGGGTGTATACACCTGAGGTGGACCAACACATCATCTTAATTCCTCTATAATTTGTACACTCTTGTGTATTCTCTTTATTCTTAAAATTAGGGAACAAAATACACTTCCTCCACCCAGACATCTTTTTAGTTTTTAAAATAATATTAAAGACTGTAGTAAGCGAAGAAACTCCCAAATCTCCTAAATAATTCTGTACTTCAATTGGGATATCATCAGGTCATTCTAAAAAGATTCCCTTGATATAGCATGTGATTATTTTTTTGGGAGAATGTGAGTAATGATGGTTTTGAGAACATTAGGTAGTGAGATTGTAAAATAAATTGTTAGTTGGTGCAATCTTTGTTTCTTTTGTATCGGGGCATGTGAGTCTTTTTTAGTACGGTGTTTCCAAAATAAATTCTATTGCCAAATTTTGCTTTGTTAGAGATGATCTATTTTGTGACTTTTCTTTAAGTTAAAACTTCTTCAGATTATACAGAGGTGGCAAAATTTTGGTTGATTGTGAACCTATACTTGGAGCTAACTGCTTTTGTTTTGTTTCTGATTTAAATGCATTGTATTTTCCACTTGTGCTTTAGTATGCATTTATTTATCTTGTTTTTTCCCGTACTTCAAAAAATTTTTGCTTTGCCCTGTTAGGGTTCTATTTCAGTATTTTTTAATGATGAAATTTGATGAGTTGTGGAATCATAATTCTTTTATACATACTATCTCCATTTGATTATTCAGAATATGAAAAATAACCCTTTGGATGTTAGTTTTGCTTTGATTTTTCTTTGTAGTTTTTGTGGTCGCTGAATGACTACTTTTCAGTAGAACCACGAATAGATTTTTTTTATTAAAGAAAAAGATACAGAT
The DNA here is from genome assembly GCA_003013225.1 of Phalaenopsis aphrodite. NCBI lineage: Eukaryota > Viridiplantae > Streptophyta > Magnoliopsida > Asparagales > Orchidaceae > Phalaenopsis > Phalaenopsis aphrodite. The sequence goes on from NEWO01000094.1 coordinate 954,718, forward strand.
AGGTTTGTATGGGTAGGACTAAACACCCATCCCACACGGTACAACACACAAAAAAATGTGTACATATAGAAATCAAAATTTTAAAAACCACTCGGGCGCTGAAAAAGTGTGGGGCACCCCAATCTAGTTTTGCCTCTGGCTCTAGTTCTTGGTAGGAATCCAGCTAACAGATTAATAAAGTGCCGACCATTACCCGTAGTAACCAAAGTATCATCCATAAGACTCCTGAGCTCTAGTAGATCTTCATTCTTCTTATTCATCCTGGAAGTGTAAACTTGTCATTCCTCTTCCGAAGAGTCAGCCTGATGGAGTAGATCTGAAGCAGATGGAATACCAACAGTAGTACCCATAATAGGTTCTAGAATATGTAAAGCATAAGTTGCCTCTACACCGGATACTTCCTGAAGAAGTGGAGATGCGAGACTCTCCTGATTATTAGTCTGAACACTATCATTTGTAGGTAATGGTCCATCAGTATTGGTGTTTATGGAGTTTGTAGGTGTCAGCATCGCATCATTCGCAGTAACAATAAGAACAGTGTCATGGGGGGGGGTCCTCAGGAGCAGAAGACACCTCCTGGCTTGTAGTATCTTTCTCAGGTGGAACTAAAATGTCCACAGCAGTGGGGTCACTTAAACCTTAGATTTCAAATTAGGATGAAACTTGTGACATTTAGCAAGGATATGACCAAACATATTACAATGGGTACAATATGGGGGTTTGTGTTCCTTGACAATTTGTTGCCAATAACCATTATGGGTTGTGCCCAGCTAGACTTCAGTAACATCAAATAAAATAATATCCCTTTCCACAAGTATTCTGACCACCGAAGGTCTGGTTAGGTTGAAAGTAGCAGATCTAGTTTCAAAGGATCCCTAAGGATGACCCCAATAGAGTAGAGAGTTTGATGGTGAAAAAAATGCAGCTTGAGACTATGTAAACTAAACCATACCGGCATAGTGGGAGTTTCATGCTTTGGGTCAAAATTAGGAGACCACTTGAGTAACTTCATTGATTTGCATTCGTTATTAAGATATATCTTGGATAAAATTCTGGTGTAGTCTTCAACTACTGTTAGTTGGATCAACACATCTCCTATCCATGAGTCTCACTTTTCACTTGCCTACTAGCTTAAGATTATCAACACTCTTTCTGATAACATCCATAGAAGGGTTTTCCCACTGAAATTTGCCAATAAGGACACATTTGAATTTTTTCGTCATGGTAGAAATTTCTGATTCAGAGAAAATATTGCTTATTTTTCTCCTTTCCTACTTCCATTCTTAATAAAAGAACAATCATCTGTATCCTCACGACATTCCTTATAACTTGAGGGGAATACCACTGCGTACTCCTCCTGAGGGTTACCCACCACACGGGCAAAGGAGAGTTTGTCCGACTCAACCAAATAAGAATGAAACCTCATCAGAGGCTGTTGGCGTTAAACTGCTGCGGGGTTGCTAAAAGGCAGGAAGAGGAGCAGTCGGGCGCAGAAGCAGGAGCAACGCCAAAACAGAAGAATTGGGCGTAGTCGGCAGCTGCGAGCGTCAGAGGCGTGGAAGACGATGACGCGAGCAGAGGAACGATAAAGACAGAAGAAGACGACGATGCGAGCAGTGGAGATATCGCGACGCGATCCGCGACAGGGAGTGCGAATGTCGACATCGACGTAGATGCAGACGCCGAAGCGAGGGTCAACGATGCGAGATCTTCTCCCAGTAGAATCAATTGCGACCGAAATCACCATTGGAAGCCCTAGCGGAGCTCTCGACCGTAGCCGACATCGTGAAGAACCACAAATAGATAATTACTTAGAATGCACGTTAAAAAAATTACATAATAAAGGAAGGGTATGCAAATTTTTTGAATGACGCTTACAGTCATCCGATGCCTTAATTGTTTTAGTATAAATATTGAAGTGTGCTTTGGCAAATTTTTTAGGATGAATAATATCCTAATATGACAACTAGCACATATTTAATTGTTGATGGATTCCTGTACTTGAATTTCTTGGTAGCTATATCTTCTTTCTCTGATAATTACATGATCTTACTTCATCCATCTTTTAAACAATATTTGAAGTGAAGTACATTGGTGAATGGTACATGCAAAAGATATACTCCTATTAGATGAGAACACTTTTGAAGAATTTATTAAAATATTAGATACAATTTTTAAAGCATGTGCTAAAATAAGTATAATAAAGATCAACTTCAAGGTAGGTAGTTTAATTGGAAGTGTTATTGTTAAAAAGGAATATTGTTTGAAGCTCGGCTGATAGTTGTGTGATTTGTCTTTGATTATTATATAAAAGTATGTTGGTATCTACTTATATTTTAACTTGTATAATTTTGTAAAATTGTAGTTTGACTAGTTATGTTGCATAGGTTTTTCCATTGAATGGAACTTGGTGATAACCAAGTAAAAAATGGTAGAAATAAGAATTTTAAGATTATTGTCTGGCGAAGCTCAAGTGTTAGATTGAAAATTGACCATTTTAGATGTTAAAAAGGAAGAGTATAGGTAGCACACCAATATGGCAAATATATTGATTTAAGGTCAAAGGTGTACGTAAGATCATGAGTTGATTAAATCCATGCAAAACGTTTGTGGAAAGTAGTGTTATGAACTCACGTAGCATTAATGGAAGAGGAATTACATAGCTCTCCCGAAGGTCTGTTATTGTTAGTGATGATTGTATTATAAAGATGATATTGCTGTAATTCATGTAGTATTATATTATCATTAAAACAAAAAATATCATCGACGGTTCTTTATTATCAAATTTACATACTTTCTTAGTTTTAAGCCTTTTGTTTTTAAATACAGTATTATGATATTTTAAATGATTAACTGATTAGTTTATGGCGGTAATGGTAGACTGATTGCTGCTTTTTAGGTTGCAAATTTTGAATTCATAGATGAAGTTGAAGCAGCTGCTGCGAGAGAGCAGGAAGCTTTAAGAAGGTCTATGGCTGAAAATGATTCTCCATCCAATCCTGATAGGTCCAATTACTGGGAAGAATTACTCAGGGACAAGTATGAAGTAATGCATATTGAAGAGTCTACAGCGATGGGCAAGGGAAAACGAAATCGCAGACAGGTTCTTTTTTGTTTGCACTCCTTTTATTCATGCCAAGACTTATGTTTACCTGCTTTCTTGTTACTGCCATTTATCATGCTATTAAAGTTTTCAGAATTTTGTTGTTAGTTTATTTTTCACGTTCCTGTGTATTTTTTGTAATTAAATATTGTTTACCATTATGCACACCATACCGCAAGCCCTACTCAATCTAAATATCTGCCGTATTTTCTTTTTAAAACATCAACTTTCATGGTATATGGTGCATTTCCAATGGGCTAATATCAGTAAATGAATCCCTATTTCTGACGTGCTTTCCCCTCTTAAAAATATACTCTGATGTTTCTAAGCAATCTCACTCATTATTTTTTAGATGGAATGATCTCTTTAGAAGTCTAGAATGGTGATTTTTGTGCATACAATGGTTATTAGCCAGATAATAAGTGGAGTTAATTTGTTGACTATATTTATGTTTGGTTACTATCATCTATTATTTTTAAATCGAAACTACATATTGGAATATCAATTCCTGATTGAAAATTTTTTCAACAAGTTTGTGGTTAGCATATTATAGCTTCAATAGACAGTCATTATGTTATGAACTGCCATCCTTTGTTGACGTCAGTTTAGCCAGAAAAACTTCCTTCGACATGTCAAAGACTGTATATGATTTATTTTATCTTCTAATCTTTTTAGGACTCGCTGCATGATATTGCTCACATGAGAAAGAGAAACAATTGATTATTTTGGGCACTTATTATAGTAGGTTAATACTTTTTTGCTTGTGCCTGCATATAGTTTTGGCTGTTTTATGGATGTGCCATCATTGGGTGTCAACATTTTAAAGGTTTACAGATTCGTGAATTCCTGTATTGTTTTCTTCCTTTATGTTGTTCCTTCAGTGGTATGATTTCATTTTACTGGTACACAGTGTCTTTCCACTTTAATTATATTATAATATTGACTAAGCTGCATTTTTGCGTGTAAAATTGATTAGTTTTGGATTTAAAAACAGTTTTTTTGTTCATTTAATGCATGATTTGGGTATTAGTGCGTGTGTCTTGGCAGGAATATACAACTATCATTTTATTTGAAGAATATCCCTTTGTGAAATTAGTTTTCAATTTCACTTTAATATAAGAGCATTAATATCAGTGTTGGGGATTCGATTGATCAAACTTAATAATGAAATTGATGGCTTTTAACACTTCTCACTAAATAGTGTGATTATATACTTTTTTTTTGAATAATTCATTGAAATTGTTCGATATATTTTTTATATCTCTTTGTAAAATTAGTTTTATATAATATATCGATGGAGGCGGAGGCGGTATCTGCCTTTGGCAAAAATGAAGTTCCTTCCATTTAGGTTATCGACGACGACTGCTTCGACGCATGCTGATCTCACGGCTACTGCTCTCCTTCTCCTTTAGACAAAGCCGCAAACCTTCCTCTTCTGCCTTCAATTGCTTCCTCCACGAGTGCAGAACGTCATGGCTTCCTTCGACTATTGTTCGGTGTCCAAGCTACAACTTCGGCTAGGGTTCGTTGCTTCCTTCGGCTAGGTTTCACTTCCTCCCTCTACCTGCTGTAGTTTCCCTAATTGTCGTTCGACTTGTTTCGACCCCCTGGGCCGTCTGGGTCTTTTTTGTGGTGAATGTTCGTCGTTTGCTCTTTTCTCGACTGCATTCTTCACTGCCCGTTAATGCCTCGCCTCCTACTTCAACCGGTGATAGCTTCAGACAACTTTTACTGCTGCCCTTGCGAGTATTTACGCCTCAGGTACTTTTAAATCGTGTTTGTTCTCGCATTCTTTTGCAATGTCCGAGGGTTGGCGAATTCTGTTGCATCAATAAAGCTGGTAGGAAGAATGAGAAGCCAACCATCTTTTTTACTTAAGTCAAATATAGTCTGCTTGCTTTCTCTTGTAGTCTAAAATTGGTCGGGAAATTCCTTTCTTGCTATCCCAAACTAGATCTTGTGCGTAAAGAATTTAAGCTTATGTACCTTGTTGGAGAGTGAAAAATTAAACTTCTAAATGGGCGACACATCCTTAATCAACTTTACAATGAAGAGGATTACTTATGTTTTTTTGCTAAAAGACTAGTTTGGATTGATAACAAAGCAATGAAAATTTTGAATTGGACTGTGGATTTTGACCTACAGACGGAACCACCAACCATACCTGTCTGAATCCACCTCCCTGGCATGAAATTTCATTATTTTAATTAAAAAGTGTTGCATTCTATTGTTGTAGTCTATGGTAGGCTACTCAAAATGCACATTTCTACTTTTAATCTTTCACGTCCTTTAGAAGCCAGAATGCTGGTTGAAAGGGACATCACTTTAACCACTCATAAGAAAATTTAGTTAGGATCACAACACCAAGGATTTTGGCAAGAGATAGTTATTGAGCATTTCCCTTTGTATTGCTCTAACTATTGAAAGTTCGACCACTTCAATTCTTAATGTCACCACATACACCCCCATCTAAAACCAAAAAAGTAAAGTGCTTAGCCAGATTTTGGGATCCTCCTCCTACTCTTCTCGAAGTTAATGACAATCTTGATCGTCACAAAGATATCTCTGATCCCTTTAACATTGTGGTAACCGTACCATCTAGTCCACTGTTTGACGTGGTTGTCGGTTCAATTACTCCTCGGGAAATCTTTCAACTATTCAGCCTCCACACAAGGCTCAAACTGAAGGCCCTCTGATTCCTCTTGTTGAACCTTTATTAGTGGTGGCATATGAGACATTTGATACTTCACCTACTCTAGAACTTATCATTGATGTAACAGTTGACAATCTCGTGGTGGGGTGTCCAGCCATAGGTGTGCCCCAGCCTCAAATTCAATATTCTACAATAAGTGAGTTTTCTACTGCAGCCTTACCACCTCATTAGATTGACCAAGTTGTTACTGTCATTTAGATTGACCAGGTTGTTACTGTCATTTAGGCACAAGCGGATCATGTTGTGCATAGCCTACACATGCTCAACAAATTTTGGATCAATACACTGATCAGATGAGGCAGTCTTCGGATAATAATTGATGGGTTTACACATCCAGAAAGATGAAGAAAAATAAATGCCTACTAGAACTCAAGAACTTAATGGATGATACCATAGTTATATCGGGTAATGACAGTAGACTTAATCATTTGTTAGCAGACTCCCTACGTAGAACTCGAGGTAAGAGGTAAGGAGACATTCTCAAGCTCCCATTATCGAGTGTTTGGAAACTTTTGGCGTAGAGTTTACATGGCTAGTTTATAATTTTAGTTTTTTGGGTATACATGTACTTTTTGGAACTTTGGTGTTTTGTATACCGCGGGCTTACCAGTTTGGACCCTCTCATCCAACCTTTCTGTACCTTTCATTTCTAAGATATTAGCTTTTGGTTTTACTTTATATATATATGCATGCCAAGACACACAAATCAACTGATACAACAAGTAGATGCTTCCAATATTCATCAACATACACATGTCCAACACACTTTAGACCAATCCACTGATCAGATGAGTCAGTCTTCGGATGAGGAATGACAAGTATATTCCAGAAGAGAGACAAAGAATAGAGGTAGACTCGATCTCAGAAACTTATGGGACGATACATTGGTTACTACTGACAATGACACTCTTCTTATCAATTTGTTAGTTGGCTCCTTTACTAGAACTAGAGGCAGAGACATGACAAAATCAGGTCGCTCTCTAGCTACCTGATACTACGTGTTTTGACACTTTTGGTTTTGGGGCTCTCATCTATCTTTTATATTTTTTTTTTTTTATTTAATCATTTGCATGTGGTGTTTACCGTGTGGGTAGGGTATCATGCTTGAACCCTCTCATACAATCTATCTGTATTTTTCTTTCTTTTTAATATATTAGCACTAGGGCTTTCTTAAATATATATATATATATATATATATATATATATATATATATATNACTCTTCTTATCAATTTGTTAGTTGGCTCCTTTACTAGAACTAGAGGCAGAGACATGACAAAATCAGGTCGCTCTCTAGCTACCTGATACTACGTATTTTGACACTTTTGGTTTTGGGGCTCTCATCTATCTTTTTATATTTTCTTTTTTTATTTAACAATTTGCATGTGGTGTTTACCGTGTGGGTAGGGTATCATGCTTGAACCCTCTCATACAATCTATCTGTATTTTTCTTTCTTTTTAATGTATTGGCACTAGGGCTTTCTTAAATATATATATATATATTCAACAAGCGAGAGGGAGAGAGAGAGAGAGAGCAACCTATCAAGACAAGCATTTGGATGATAGACAAGTGAGTGGACATATATAATAGAAAATAAAAGAGTTAAAAGAAGCTCCAATCCCTAGCTCTTCTTTGCGACATCCTTCCTACCCTGGATTGAGTCCAAGCTATCTCACACTTCCTTACACTCTTCTGAGTAGGTATGTATAGCGAGGCTACTTAACCGGGGCCAACCCAGCTGGGAGGGTGCATCGGTTCTTGGAGGGAGGGAACGGGGGCCAGCTCGGTCAATTATCTTTGTTAGGTTTACCACCCGAGTCCTCCTTAATATCTACTATTATGAATATATCTTTTGATTTCTTTAGGGTTAGTTTTTTGCTGAGTTTTTTGTCATGACAGCCGTCGACGTTCAAGTTTTCCTCTTTGGGAGTTGTCTCAGAAGGTGATAAGATGTTCCAGTTGTAACTCGTTCTGAGGTGGTTTATCTACCCTTGCCCAGTTTCGCAACCTTATCCCAACCACATTGTTGTTGTCTCTGCCAGAATTTCTTTGCCGACAGTTTGCTGCTATTCAGCCACCGTCCAACCCTTCACCTCCCTGCTTGTTGCCGAGAACCACAACCACCCTATTTGCTGCTGCACATCCCTCCATGCTCTCTTCTTGTTTCCACCAAACTATTTTAGCACTCCACCCTGCCACTGCAGCCACCTCCACCAGTCTACTCTGCTGTCGTAACCCCACCACAGCTCTCCTGCTATTGCTGCAACCTTTCACCAATCCACCTGCTGTTGTCGTAACCTCTCAGTCTGCCACCCACATGCTGTTCAACTGGTGTTTACCACTTTCACCATCACTTAAGGTTGTCTTTTATGTTTGTGCTGCTTATTTTCTATTATCAAGTCTTTATTTCTAATCCTATTAAATTTTAGCAATAATATTTGCACTTTATCTGTTGTTTCTGTTTTTATGGTTTTGCTCAACTGTGGTGTCATTTGGTATCAAAACTAGCCTAACCTCAGTTCTATCCTAGCATTCGCCTTACTTCGACCAAAATTTTTATTTCATGTTCCCAATCCATATATAAATTTTGACCTAGCCCTATTTTCCCCTTGCTTAAAATCAGCTACCCCAAATCAAATTTCTAACACCTTCAATTAATCTCATACACTCTTTCACCTCCCAGCCCGAAAACTCATGCTACCAATGAGATATATGCCCGAGCTTACCTGGGAAGACATATTGTGAAAGATCTGTCGACTTCAGCGAAGATTTACAAACATGAAAGATGAAACCCAAGTGGAAGTTACTCTCGATCGTGTCAGGTGAAGTCGAAGAGGTGAAAGAATTTTAACCCATTCCTTAGGGAGGATTTCAGTACTGAAGAAGACAGGCCACAATGCTTTGAAATCCACTATTAGAGAAGTTTGAGAGAAGAGACCACATATAGAGGACATATGGAGTTCAAGATAAAAGTGGATCTACCAGAGTTCGATGTAGGTATGAATTCAGGTGGCTTTATCGAATGACTACAATCAGTTGAGAGAATCTTTGAGTACAAAGTGGTGTCGGAAGATATAAAAGTGATGCTCGCAGTAATCAAACTGAGAAAGAGCCCCTCCTTGTGGGAAATTTTGTAGAGGCGGAGGAAGAGAAAAACAATGACAAGATTACCGAGTGGGAGAAGATGAGGACAGCGATCCAGAGTAAATACCTACCTGCTTACTACCACTAGAATATGTTTCCAAACTCTACCACCTACGACAAAGATACATAAGAGTAGAGGAGTTTACACCGCAGTTTAGCTAGTTGGAGACGAAGTGTGAGTTGTTTGAGCTAGTGGAACACACTATAACCCTTTATCTGGGAGGTGTAAAGCCTAATAGCAACAATGTTGTGCAATCTTAACCTTATTGATCACTGGGAGATGTTCAGACCTTAGCTCTGAAGGTGGAGAGGCAGCAGAAACAGTGCAAGCAATCACCACCAGTCAAGAAACCACCCATAGTTGGAGACACCAGCAGGAGCACACCTCAAGAAGTTGAGAAAACTAATTAAGATAATGACAGAGCCGCCCGAGTGAGAAGGAACCCAACAAAAGTAACACGCCTACCATAGTTCTTTCCTGAAAATTCTCTAGATGTTGTGGATTTGGGGACTCGCCTTTAGTTACTCGACGAGCCGAGTCGTGTCTTTTAATGAGGAGAACGTTGTGAAGGAGATTAACGAAGAGGAGACAACTGAAGCGATTTGGGGACTCGCCTTTAGTTGCTCAACTGAAGGTCATCATTTTTAACTTATTTAACATCTTCATAATCTAAGAAAAGGATATGCTTGCGACAATTATTTTGAGGGAAGAAGAAAGTCATTTTTTATCCGATTTGTTATTTGGAGTTTCGAAACACGCCATTTTCGATGAAGCTGATCTGACTCGAGTGAAGGCAAGGGGCACTCGAGTGTCGAAGACTGGTATCCGACACGAAGGAAGGTAAGGGGCAGCCAAGCGGGGCAATCAAGCGTAACATGCATGACATTTTGGGTAGCTGTGTGTAATACAGCTCGACGTTTATCGTGATAGGTCTGTTGACTAAGGGATGGACGTGATTCAGTTTGTTTGTTCAATTGCAACTTGAGGGAACTTCATGGTTCTGATATCATGTTGGGATGCACATGAGCAATTGACACAAAAATGGAGGAATAATTTTTTTTAATTAGCGGGTGCGGGTTTAGGCTCAGCCCAGGTTCAATTTGGGTTGGACATGTCTGAACACGAGATAAATAATTTCGATTTTCAAACTTTCAAATTTTAAATGAGTCATTTAAATTCACCCTAATTAAATTCATTTGGAGGTTATTATTTGCCAAATTTTGCTCCCTCATACAGGGAATTCATTAAATTCCCCACCCAATGCAGCGTAACGGTCCTTTGGAATTCCCGGGATACAAATCCTGCTCGGCTTGTCTCCTTCGTCATTCGGCCCCCTTGCTTCTTTTGCTCATTGATACACTAAAATAATATGTTATTTTAAACATACATTTTATGTTTAGTTTTGGTGATATTACATTTTAAAGAGTGATATTTTCATATTTTTTTGTAAGTCTATCAATTTTAGGCATTTGGAGCAAAAGTAGCAAAAAAAAAAAAGAAATTTGTAGCCAAAATTTTGGGAATTCTGATGTTTGATGCGCCAGATTGGCGCTAGATGTGTCATTTGATAGAGAGCTGGCGCCAGATGCGCTAAATTTGGCGCCTGAAGCGCCAAAACCCAGAACAACGCGGTCTTAAGCAAGTTGGAGCCAGATGCCCCAGAACCAACGTCAGATGCACCAGAGGCGACTTTTTGAGGATTAAAGCGATTCTGGACAAATTTTAGGCAAATTTCCAAATAGACATTTGTTCTAAACACCTCTTGGAGTGATTCAATGCATCGAAACAATTTAGAAAGTTCTTTTATAAAGGGAGATGTCTCTTGGATCTTGGACATGTCTTTTGAATCAAAAGGGTTGACTTTTGGATAGAATTTGAAGGGAATTTTGAATTCTTTTTGGAGGAAGACAACCTTTAAAAAAAGAGGTTTTGAAGGACTTGAAGTGTGCGTGTAAGAGGGGTGAAAAAGAGAAAGAGAGGGAGAGAGAAAAAGTCAAGGACTTGGAGATTTTCTTCAAAGTTTGTAAGAGAAAAGGGAATGTGAGAGATTTCTTCTTCATTACACTTCTAAGAGGGAATTGAGAGTGCTTGTAAGGAGAGAAAAGCTTGAAGAGAAATTTTAGCGATTTGCTTGGGAAGAATTGTGAGATAAGTTGTCTTTTATTTCTTTGTTTTGTAAACTTGTTTTTATATATGAAATTTGTGTTTTGTCGTATCCTCATCATGAATTCTGAGCATTTTTCTTTATCTTTCTCTCTACTTTGAGATATGATTTTGTGAAGCATTGATTTTGTTTTATACGGTTTTAAAAGTTAATAATTTATTCTAATTTGAACTCCGATCTTCATTTACTTTTCAATCTGACCAATTGAATTGTTAAATTGTGTCGAGAAACATTTGTTCCGAAAGGGCTATGATTTCTACAATATGGTGAGAATCACATTTGATTTCATGGGAGAGGATGTCATCCGTGGAGTTGAGTGTAAATAAATAGGAAAATATATTTTGTTGGATGCAAAATTGAAGATTTTAAGGTGACAAATTAAAATTACTAATTTGGTTCAGTTGATTGGAAACTAATGTGAGATTGTTAGCCCTCAGATGAGTGTAGTGAGAGCTCTGGTGTGGCAACCGGTATCCTCCCAGCCTAACCACGAACTTAGGGATTAAAGTCTGGATTAATCAATGTTCTTTATGCCTTCGAAAGAGGGTAAAGTGTAAAATTGCGGCTATTTTGCACAAAAGAATTTTTATATATTTTCAAATGATTTTAATTTCTTCACAATCCATACTCATTGTAAAGAGGAATGATGATTTATTAAATTTGAACTCTTCGTCACAAAAATTTTTATTAGTCTTCGTAATTTTACTTTTGAAAGTTTAAAAATTAGTTTAATTAACTTTGCCTTTTTTCTGCATTTTATTTAGCATTCTTTTTATTATTTGATATTTGAATTTAACACTTCACTTTTGTAGTTTAAAATTGTAGTTTACATTATAATATTAAGAATTTACTAAGAGGCATTTTCAAGTTCCCTGTGGAATCAATATCTAGAACTCCATTAGAGTCTTTTATTACTTGAGTGATACATATACTTGTAGTTTTTTTAGGTGACTTGACAGTTTAAAGATTTTTAGAAGATAAAACTATTTTCATTGAAGTTATTTTTGTTGGGATTAATTTGCATATTTACTATTGTATTTGTCGTGTGTATTTTGGAATATTGAAAAATATTTGCAAAATTAACACACTAAATCCACCTGCATCACTCGTCTCTTATCCAGAGATCGCTCAATCTCGCTCCCCCTCTCTTCTTCAACGCCAAAATCACACCTCATTCCCCTCGCCTTTCTGAATCGAAATCCTCCTCCCTTCCTCTTGACAGAGGTTCTGCACCAAAGCCCCGCACTCACCTGCTTCGCCTTCCTTCTCTCGGTCGCGCCTCACTTGCTTCGGCCTTCCCTCTTCCTCTCAACCAAAGGCCCTTGCCTTGCTCTATCCACCGAACACCCCCACCTCTCCATCGAAACCGCAGACACGAAGCCTTCCTCCCTCCTCCCTCTTCAGCATTAACCCTCTCCTCGCGGACGACCGTGCTCGACTACCACTTTTCCTCTTCAGCCTTAACCCTCAGGTGTTTGGTGACAAAGTCAGTTTCAAACTCTTAGCTTTTTTTTTCTTTTTTTTTTTTGGATTCAAACCTTCAAGATTTATTGTTCTGGTTCCTAAAATTCATTTAGGGAGTGATCCTTTATTTGGGAGTTGTCTAAGTACTATCCTTCTCTCTGGTTTAAGGTTGCACTGTAGTTTCATTAAAAAAAAAAAACCAACCCTTCTCTTAAGTGGCCAATAAAAACTAAATACTTCGTGACTTCTTGCGCTTTCCCTGAAATTAAGTCATTTACTCATAAGATGGCATGTTCTACATGATTTAGAATTGAATATTATTCATTGTTATAGGCGATCTCACGATTCATGCTTTTACAACTCTTTATTTTTGATTGCATTATATAGTCTCATGATTTCTCTGCTTGAGTTGTGTGTTAATTTAGGCGAGCCAATATTAAATGAAATGCAATGTTAGTAAACGAATTTTGGATTAAATATTGTAAAATTCTTTCCAACGATATTCCCTTACCAAGTGGTTATGAATTTAAGAATTTCGTTTTTTCTTCTATTTAATCTAAGGATTTAAATTTTCAGTAAACAAAACTGCGCGACGTTGCGCTCAATGCTCTAAGGATTTAAATTTTCAGTAAACAAAACTGCGCCACGTTGCGCTCAATGCTTCAAAAATACCAAGCTGTCCTACCTTCTGCCGATAGGGAATTCAATGGAGCTCATATGCCTCTCCTTTTTTTTTCTGTTATATTATGATGCGGCATTTACATACATATTATAAAATGCTTATTTATCCATATGTCTAACATCTGAGCTTTCATATTCATATGCATACTGCCCAAATCTTTGGTTTCACATAGGAAATACCTCCATTCCTTAATAAGAAGGATGTCTTTGCGTGCTTAAGATCTATGCAGTATTTTTCTTTTTGGGACTGTACATGTCCTGATTTGGGTTTGATACTTTCATCGTCTGACATAATATTTTTATTGTTTATGAGAGTTCTTTCTGCCCTATATTCTTGCTGATCTTGTGGAGGATTTAAGAACCATTTTAGGTCCGCACTTTCCAACTGTTTTGAAGTAATTTTGGGGGCTGCCCTTGCTCAATACATTCATTGTCTTGGGGGCTGCCCTTACTTGATATTTTCACTGTTTTGGGAGCTTTCAAAATTGTTGTTTGGGGCATTGAAGGTGCTGTAGAAGTGTTGTTTGGAGCTGTTGAATGCTGTAAGAATGTTGCAGGGTGCCTTGAAAGTACTTTTCGGAGTTGTTGAATGCTGTTTGAAGCTGTAAGAATGCTGTAGATTTCTTTAGAAGCGCTGTTTGGACTTGTTGAATGGTGTTTGGAGTTGTTGAATGCTGTTTGGTATTGTAGGGTACTTTAGAAGTGTTGTTTGGAGTTGTTGACTGTTGTTTGGAGGTGTAAGAATGTTGTAGGGTGCTGTAGGCTGCTTTAGAAGTGTTGTTTGGAGTTGTTGAATGCTATTTGGAGGCGTAAGAATGTTGTAGAATGCTTTCGAAGCGCTGTTTAGAGTTTTTGAATGCTTTTTGGAGGTCTAAGAATGCTGTAGGATGCTGTAGGGTGCTTTAGAAGTGCTGTTTGGAGTTGTTGAATGCTGTTTGGAGGTGTAAGAGTGCTGCAAGGTGCTGTAGGGTGCTTTAGAAATGTTTAGTGTTGTAAGGTGCTGTTTGGAGTTATATGAGTGTTGTTTGGGGGCTTTTCCTACTGTTTTTAGAGCGGATTTTGGGGGACTTTGTTCACATTTTTTTGGCTGATTCTAAAGCAATTTTTGGGTTGATTTATGTCTATTTTGAGCGCTGTGTTGGGACTGGTTTAAACTGGTTTTACTGTAGTTTTTAGAGCTTTAGATGCACATATTTTAAAGGGGTTTTGTCACTGTTTTGGGGCCTTTTATTGGCTGATTTGGGCAAGTCTTGAGCACTGTTTGTGGGGCCTTTTGCCTATAGTTTGGATTTTTCTTGATTGTTATCTTACGAGGATTTAAAAACTCTTCTGACCCACTCACTGTTCTGCTCTTCTGTTCCCCCAATTTGGGAAGTAGGGCCGGCCCCTCCCCTCCCCCCCCCCGTTTATTTTCTTTTTAGGGCAATGATGATAGTTCTTATGTGTGCAAATGTGGGATGATAGAATACTATTTTCTGCCTCGATGACCTTCAAGGAAGGGGGAGCATGATTGGTGATACTATTCACCAGTTCTTGATGCGAAGTTGCCCCATTGCTTTCTTAGGTTGTCGACAGTTTTGGCTCGATCAAAGTGAGGGACTTGTGGACTATTTTACTGCACCAAACACTTATACAGATACTACGCTTACACGGGTATTACACTTGCACAAATACTACGCTTCTCCACACATCCACACAGATACTACGAATAAATTCACTTTGCAACAACATTACTTTTGGCTATTAAGTAAATTTTGTATGCATGAAAATAATTAAAGAAATCTCGATAAAATTCTATAAAAATTCACTTGTTAATCTCTTCGATTGTGGTCCACAACTTCCTTGCTTTGATGGTTTGAGTTGGTAGCTTCTATCTAAAGTTGGATTATAAAGCACAGGCCAACTCTGAGCCGACCATGACCTGAATTCCTACGGTTTCCTTCGAGCTTTCACTTGCCATCTGCTCTTTTACATGCATAAGCTCATGTTTGATGTGCTCATTAAATTTTTAGTTATATTTGCTTACTTTCATATATGATGCTAACATTACAGCAATAGCAGAGACCCAGGTACGTATTTATAATTATTTACTGCAGTCTTTTACTACTTTACTTTGTTGTCCTGTTTTTACTTTACCATGCATATTTTACTTACATTATATAATTACAAAGCCACAACAATGCATTTTCGAAAATTTATACACTTTTAAACCTAGTGAACGTTCTTAATTCACCCATTTTGGATTTATGAGAATCTCTTGGAGGAGGTAACCTATGGTTGCTAACGGAAATTCTCCGGTCTAAATGGGCTTAACCACTCATTTAGAATAAGTAATTTCAAAAGAAAACAGTGATGTCGGGATGATGAAAACCTAGAGCTACAACTTACAATTTGATGGACGAAGTAAATTAAAATTTCCCCTTGAACGTTTCAACATTTGAACAATAATAACGAACAAACCAAAATGTGACATATAAACTACAAACCTCAAAACCCTTAAACCCTGGAGTTACTATTACAGTAGGAGACTCAGAGTCAACTTCGTGGGCAGCATGACGAGGAGCTTGGACCAAGCAACAAGAGGATCTTCTTTAGCAATCTCTCTCCCTATTCTAAATAACAACTCATAGGACTTCAAGGTAGCTCGTTCTGCGCGACATAAATTCTCACATCCTCTCTAGGCTACTGTACAACCATGTTATGCAGCGTAAGTCCCAACTCGTCTTAGGTTTTTGAGGTTGTCGTGTATTACTATGTAAATTCTTCTATCTCTGCGGGCTATTTGCATAGTCAGGTATTATGCAAGTTTAAGTCCCAGATAATAAAGTTGGCAGGATCGAAAATTTATACTTCATTTCCAAAACGTAGTCACACAGTAGGATAATTTGGGAAGCTATTGAGGGTTCTCAGTATTTGTGACGACCTCTACCGTTTCCTTTCTTTGACTCTTGAAAATAACTATTCTTACTTGAGCCTCTCTCACTTGCTTTTCCACGTCTTACATTGAAAACCTAGACCTCGAATTCTTGAAGACTAGTACCTCTGATCATTATCAAGAGTTTCTTCAAGTGACCCAAGTCATTTGAGATATAATTAACTATAGGGGTTTGTCTCTATAGGGAACTTAGAATCCAGGTAAAATAAAACATATTTAATCTTTGTATTGGATAGAGGAACTTGTTAGTCACACATAAAATGTTCGCAGACCAAACAAATGTCACAAATCTCTTATTCTGTATGATTGGATCTATTGCCGAGATATACACTTATCTTTCTAGAATTTGTAGCCTTTGTGGTATCAGACACGATTATATAGACTATTGGACTAATGAGATCTTTTTGGCATCATTTTTAAAAAATTATAACACACTATTTTCAACACAAAAACTACATACCTTTTATATTAAATCAAACCTTAAAAAGTTATTTTTCAAAGAAGATGACCGACAACAGATAATTAAATAACTTTTATATAATCTTAAATTAATATATACTTTCGTATATCAAAATTCTCAAGAAGGAAGCTTAGAGTTTTTAAATATAATTTTGATGTTCTTTCAGGAGGTGCGAAAATTGGGTATGGATTAGGAACAGTTTAAAATTTATTTTTTGCTCAAATTAGGTTTTACATGACTTTGATGCTGGCCTATCTCCTATTTTCTTTATGGAGCCCAATTTACATTTGATGGTCCTTCTTACCCTCTTTAGTTGGCTCTTCTCGGTGCCTATGTTTTTGACTCCACCAAGTGCTTCATTTTACCTTTTTCTATTTGCTTGTCATTTTGGATGATTCATCAATTAGTGTGGTCATATTGCTGCACCATCTCAGATCTCTTCGAATATTTGTTCCCAATCTCTACCACCTTCTTTTTCTTTGTTGATGTTGTTAGGGCAAGCTGCTTCTCAGTTGATCCGACATACATGCTTCTCTTTATTCATTCAGGATGACAAGAATTCTGAAGTTAAACACTAAACACATCCTTACGTGATAAGTGCATTCTTTTTTTATTTAGGTAGAGATAGTTTTTTTTTGACAGTTCTATTTTCCACACTTTAGTTTGATTTTTTTTTTGGATTGCCTGTGATTAGAGATTAATTGATCCTTCATGCTTGATCTTTATTTATAGGGCGCTTACTCTGTTGTATTTTTTGATGGACAACACATGCTTATTAATGTATAATTAGAAGTTGATTATTTTGGAACTTTTTCTAGGCATTCTTGTTATACGGATGACTTGTAGATGCACATGTTAAAGTGGACCCATTTCTTTGATACAATTCTCTTTCTTTGATACTTTGCATAACTCTCTATACCACTGTTTGGGTTATTTTCTTTCATCTTGTGGTTTACTACTTAGATCAATCTATCTAAAATTCTTTTGGGTTTAATTTCTATTAAACTAATATAATAGACGTTGCTACCACTAGACTTTCACAAGATCTTGTATGTTCTTGTTAAGATATATATTTTTTGCCTTTTGGCTAAGGAGGTGTGGATTAATATTGTACCACGTTTCTATTGGTAAAAAGTGGATAGTAACTCTCATAATCCCCAAATGATCGTTTGTTCCCAATCTTCAACTCTGAATGTCTGGAATTTTAATATCTCAAGAGCCATACCTACGTTAGTTATGTTATTGAGCTTATTGACGATCTTGCTTTTACTATTACCATGTCCCTTCCATTAGATATTACAACTGTGCACCAGTGCTACAATTGATTGCTTTGAAGTATAGTATACTGATAATTGAAGTTCTATTGAGCTTCAAGAGTCGATTAGATATGCTAATCTGGAGAAAAAGTATTCATGTAGCCGACCCCACGTAGTGGGTTTAAGCCTTTGTTGTTGTTGTTGTTGTTGTATTAAGAAGAATGTTTGTTGGGTTTAGTGGGTAATTGACTTCAACATGTGTTTGTATGTGAATTCACTAATCAGAAGTAAATTTTCTTAATTCTCCCACATTTATCTAGATTTCAGCTGAGATGTAATAATTTCACTGATGTTTTTTTTCTTTCATTTTTGACTTGTTTGGCGTATAAATATCAATTTGTTTTAATCCCCTTTGATTGGCATGACTATGTACACTGTATGTTAATCCAAAATATCTTCTCTTTCTTTTTTTTTTTTTAAATTGCAGTCAATTGTAACTACTTGTTCATGTTCCTTTGTCAATAACTTGTAATAATTTTTTTTTTTGGTGTAAAAAAAATGTGAAAGTAATAGGTGGGAAAAATAGTTGCCAAATGTGATATGATTAGAAGTAACGAAAGAATAACTTGACAAGCTAGGTTTAGCAAACACAATGGAAATTATATGAGTTGCTATGTTCATGAAACTGAGTAGGATAATAACACGGAGAGCCTATAGTAGAAAAGATAATAAATGTCTTTATACCCCTGGTTATTAATATAATTATAATTGTATCTACTCTTATCTCTGACGTGGAAGAAGTTTTGGTGTCTTTTTAAATACCTTGCCATGTAGTGGACCTAGAGGAACACTAGAATGACCTATAGGTTTAGAGTTTTTAGTTTTATTAAATTTATTTTTTGGTTAAAGCCTATTGTATAACAAATATAATCTATTTGGAGTCGTTTCCTTTATTTTATTATGTAATTTTGGTTTTGTTTTATTTTTGAAGGCCTATTTGCATAATAAGTATAAAGTACTTTGAATTTTTTTTTTTTCTTATCTAATTTTTCATCGGTGATTACTTAGATGCTTACTGCTGAAGAGGATGGTACTATTGTATCAAGCTCCGAGGATGAAGATTATTCTTATGATGATGACAT
This sequence comes from Phalaenopsis aphrodite, assembly GCA_003013225.1. Taxonomy (NCBI): domain Eukaryota; kingdom Viridiplantae; phylum Streptophyta; class Magnoliopsida; order Asparagales; family Orchidaceae; genus Phalaenopsis; species Phalaenopsis aphrodite. The sequence goes on from NEWO01000094.1 coordinate 973,781, forward strand.
TTCTGACACTGACACGGGATTACCTGGACAAGCATTTGGGCGAAGAGGCCATCTTTCAAAGAAAAAACCTAGAGGTTCTTTGTTTTGAGCATGTTTACTTTTTAAACTGAAAATAACTGTTAAGAAACATTAATTACAACTTCAATGACACTTGCAGTTTATTTAACCCATCCTCATCCTCTAATGGAAGGAGAAGGAAGGTCCCTGAGAGTTCGTGGTTTTAATCAAAACCAGAGGGCTGCATTTTTGCAATTACTTATGAGGTTGGTTTAATTACAAAATTCTCTGTGAAAAAAATGTAGTAACTTGAAGTTGATCATCTAGCTACCATTGATCTCGCATAATTAAGATCAATAGTCTTTTAGTTTTAGAGTTTGATGCCTTTTATGGATAATTCTTTTTTTATTATTAGATTTTAATATATAAGGATTTTATAGGCAGCCTGAAAGCAAAATTTCTTAGTCATGAATGAATTATTTTGTGAGGCTTATCACAAATGCAAAATCTTGATGAATCAGAGATAAGTAGATTACCATTCTAACTATTTTTGATATAGCCCTTTGTTAACTTCTATTTCTTATCAGTATCTTGTGTTTTGCTTGGTTCTATTAGAATTTTACGCGATTTGTAATCTATCGTATTAATATCTTTTAATACGTCATATTCATTTCTCTACTATGAAAATAAGCATCATCTTTTATTTTGATTGAATCACTTATGTGCTGATGAATTATTTAAGTTTTTCAAATATGTTGATATCAAATTTTACGATTTTTTCTTTTTTCTTGAGTGATTTTTTTCTTTAACAATCATTTATACACCTATCTAATTATGTATTTTGTAAAGTGCGTATGGTCTGTGGGCCTTATATCTCATTTCACTCATCTTTTATAAAAAAATTTTGAATTGTATTCTTATAAATTGATTTAACTTGTATAGTGCCTTCTTCCCCCTTTTTTTTCTTTTTTGTGCTATTATTATTATTATTAGTTTTTTTTTGAGGAGTTATTGAATCTTGGTGAGGATATTCATCACCGTTTAAAAGGCACTGCTTACATCATATCATTGATGTAAGAGACAAGGATATGAGCTATAATCATTTTAGCAACATGAGTAAATGATTCTGGGTAGTTTATTCCATAGGTTGGGTTTAACTTTTTCGTATTATTAATGCACAAAAGTTGTTAGCATCGACATAGGTGAGATTCGAGGTTGAGTTTCCTTCTACTTGCTATTAAAAAAGGAAGGAAATGAAACTGTATGCATGTATGTTTGTGTGTGTGAGAGAGAGAGAGGGTAGGAGAGGATGGAGGGGGGCGGAGGCGGGTGGGGAGAGAGAGTGAGTCACATGTAATCACATAAAAAGTAATCTATAAGTGGTTTGACAATCGTTTAATATACCCACTTAAATGCAATAGCTTCTAGAGCATAGTCTTAGTATAGAAGGAGAAAAAGAAGACGCTTTCTCACAGCTACATTGTAGGGACTATTGTTTAGCCTAGGGTAATGAATTCTCTTACAGTTGCTCTGCCCCATTTAATATTTTTTTAAATACATCTACAATAAAGGTGTTCCACACTCTACAAGCCTGCAAAGTATCCATAGTAGGATGGTTTCTCATCATTGCATTGTGGTATGTGCACCACTTAGTCATGTTTTAGTAGGGGACATATTTCTACGGCAGGTCATTGTGGTTGCTGGAGGTTCATCGCTTGGAAGAGAATGAGGACAGACGAAAATTGATTGAGGGGATTTGCCCTGATCCAATGTTGATTGTAAAGTTTAGTCATTGTTTAGCATTTTGTGAAATTTTACAGGGTGGTTGGATGATTGTTGGCCTATTTAGTTGGAGTACCTGATATAAGTCTTTGTGAAGCTTTTTTGTTAGGATAATTCATTTTTCAAATAGCTAGGTCAGATCTTTGTTAGGATATTAGGGAGGTTTTTGAAAGGCATGGAAGTAAGGAAAATTACCTTTTGTGTCATTATAATCTAATAGCATCAAAATAGTAATAAAAAATCTAAAGATAGAATTAGAGAGTAGTGTTTGAGGCGTTAATTGTAGGTTTTAGACAGAATTAGAGGAGTGAAAACCTTGTATGAGGGTAAGTTGTTTCGAGATAGAAAAGCTTAATCGATATTTGTTTATCTTCAATTGAGAATGATTTTAGAAATTCATCAAATTTAATGAAATTGGTTATTTTTAAATAGTTTATGTGATGTTAAGAGCTTGTGGTGAGCCTATGGAGAAGTCTCGTCACAAGGTTGAGTTGCGAGTAAGGTGAGATTTACAATTGTTTAGTAGCAAATTTTTATAGAAAAATTGTTTGCTACTGTTTATAACCAAATTTATCTGTTATGCATTGCATTTAGAGTTAATTAATATTTGAGTATATTTAATTCAACAGAAAAAGTACAATTCATATAACTAATTAATAATTATTTTTAAGATTTTCAATATATTTATAGAAATGAAATATTGATTATAAATTATAATATTAATCACAACATTGTCTTTTCTGTGCATATCGATAAAGTATTTGTTTGCAGATACAATTAGGTTAAGCAATAAATGCATACAAAAATAATTATAACTGATAATAATTATTGAGAAATTATTATTTATGTTGTGATATGTAGATAATTAAAATTTTGACATGGTCAGGAAAATAAGAATTTTGATGGGAGACTACTAGGGAAATGTTGAATTCTTGAATTTTGAAACTAACGTTAGAGTAGACCAGTCAATTTCTGGAGACGGTTGATAAGTTTCATGTTGAGACGACCAATTTTTATCAACAATTATTATTATCGACTAGCTCGGTGATGAACCTATGAAATAAAAGTGAAAGCCTCAGTAAATATAATTTAACATTTTGAAGATAAAGAAAGTCGAGAAGAAGATTGAAATTTAATATTAAATCACATGATATTGTATAGTACAATGAAAGAAAAAATTTTTAGTGGTTATTTTTTTTTATTTCTAACCAATTTTTCATATATAATTTTTAATTTTATATTTCAAGTATTTAAGTATGTTTATTTATTACTATAGTTACTTGTGTTAGCCAATGACCAGCATGACCTGAATTTCTTTCTTATATGTCGAATCTTATTATATCTTTGTTTATCTTATTGAGCATGTTAAATGTTAGTATGTTGATTTTCAGAGGAGTAATGAGCAGATGGACCATTAGCAAGATGAATTATCTTATTATAAAGATTTTGAATGTAATGTTTGGGGTAATTTATAAGACTTTTGGGGGTATGCACAATTTTATTTTTATACGTTTTTGGAAACTCAATATTTTTTCTTTTGTGGATTGTTTATAAATATTTTCTATTTTTTTAATATTAATAAGTATTTTTCTTTTGTGTAACTGACTTAGTCTCGGTTAGATCTGTTGGTGACATATGGGGGAGTGTGATAGAAAATGAACTCAATATTTTTTCTTTTGTGGATTGTTTATAAATATTTTCTATTTTTTTAAGATTAATAAGTATTTTTCTTTTGTGTAACTGACTTATTCTCGGTTAGATCTGTTGGTGACATATGGGGGAGTGTGATAGAAAATGAAATCAGAGCAAATGTTATAGTTGCAATTAATAATGAAAATGTTATTGGATTTAGCGGTTAAAATAGGTATAGAACTAAAGTTTGAATTTGATAATTTCTTAGCTCCAAGTTGATGCAATTTGAGCAGTTTATTCATAAGAATTGGGAAGTAGTTCATTTATGATATAATTGTTATATAATATATTTGTATTAAATAAATAAATTGTATAATTGCAAATAAATATGTTTAAAAAAAAGCTATTAAAAAGAATAGTCAATTATCAGGTTAGTTACTAAATCAGGAATTTAAGTAATTGATAATTTTGATAGAAGTGTAAACCAAAATAGTGCAAATGAAAAGACCCGACCCAATGAATTTCTTGAAATTGTTAATTTGAAAACTTAGGTGGTAAATAAAATGACTTCTTATGAAAAATCTTCATCAATTTGAGAGTCAAGATCTAAATATGATATGTTGGTTGATTAACAAGGATAAATTAGACATTCATGCCATCAATATTTATGGGAGTAAGTGATCCACTGTAGTAGAAGACTAGTTACTGATGATTGAAAAAAAATTTGATAGCATGATTTGCTTAGAGAATAGAAGGATAGTTTTGGCTATTTTTATGGTGAGAGATAGTGAGATGCATAGCATAGCAAAAATTTTGGATTTTCACCTCTTGCATCGATTTGGTGAGAGGATTTTGTAAGTGTTCAAATTTTAGTTTGTTCCATGGTCAACAAGGTTAGCATTGCAGGATATATATTTAAGTAAATATCCTTATATAAGTAAATATCCGTATAAGGAAATATTCTTATGTTAAATTAAAAGAAATATCCTTCTATATGATTATTATGTGATATATTAGTGTAAAACTATATTTAGAAAATTTTTACATATCATCGAATATCTAGATATATTACAGAAAAACAAATTTGTGTTAATGTTATTGGTTTTATGGACGTTACTATTTTTATTAAATTAATGGGAATTTTTGTTAACCAACTGAGGTTACTATCTTTATTAAACAAATATGGAGGCAGTCTGGGGTGATGACAACAAGGTTTTGGGGTAGATAGAGGAGGGACTGCAGGAAGGAGGTGTCCCTTGGCCGTCTTGGGCGGCAGCGGTCCAATGGGAGGGCTCAAATAGCAGGAAGGAGGTGCAGTTTGGGCGGTAGAAGTACTTAAAGGGTGTGTAAGCTGGCTAGTAGGCTAAGGGCTGTAGAATATTGGTAGTCAAGCTTTGTTGCGAGCGACTACAGTGAGGTTCAGCGATAGGGATTGATGTGGGAGGATGCGTAAGGGAAGATGAAGAAAATAATCACTACCTCGGGAGAGAGATAACCAGAGCACGACCCAATCCCTTGGATACAACCTTCAAAGGGGAAAAAAAATATTGGCGCCTGTCATGACAAAAATATGAAATTAATCAAAAATTAACCGTAAGCAAGCAAAACTATATATATATATATATATATATATATATATATATATATATATATATATAATAGCTAATAGATAAAATTGGAAGGAAGTAGAGTAGGAATGAAGTAGAATTAGTAAAGGAATAGAAAAGGGCAAGATTTCAATTAGGAAAAAGGGACCGCGGTACTGTAGGAGCTACAGTACCACTCCCGCTAACCTCCCTCATCATTACCTTTGATTGATGGGGTTTAATTCACTTGTGGAAAAGTTAAAACTCTTGAATGTGGAGCAGAAAAAAAGGAATTAAATTGAAAAGAAAAGTTTTAAAGTGGGACCCTAACCAAGAGCTCCGATGCCGTATAAAAAATATGAGAATTGAAGAATCCTGCTTGTGTTATTATATATTAGTAAGTATTTGTACTTGGAGGAATTTATAGTTCCTTATAAAAAGTAATAATTGCAATTAAAATTTTTTTCCTAGATCTTGGTGTATTTCCATTTTTGTTCGGTGCCATGGTTCCGTGTACCTCTTCCTTTATATTTTGCTGTTTGCCAATTACAACTAGCTAGGATGCCAATCTTTTTTTCATACTTTCGATCTTTAGTATGCAATTACCCATAATTTCTTCGTATAACTATTCCTACAGCTGTTGGCCCCCTCTGCTGCCTCTGTTGCACTGTTAATCTGACGCTTTTTCATTTTTTGGCAGCTGGTACCATCCATTAATGTTTCATAATCTTCTAACACTTTTCAAGGAGAATTCTCAGCATAACATTATGCAACAATGTAGAAAGGGCAATATTGAAATAACATTAAAGACGTCTCCCTGGGACTTTTCTAAGAAATATCTGATGTACTTGTTATTTATTGTTCACATAACACAAAAATTATTATTCTTATTGCTTTTGATGCCATTTGACTTGTAGCTTGGTGGTAAAGACCTTTGGCCCATCAACAGGCAGCTAGGATTCAGGCACTAATATCATATATGGGCGTGATTTTGTGAATAAATTCACTCAAGTTTGCTTTAAAGAAAATCTTGCTTTTATCATCAATTATATGTTTTTATCGGTTGGTCTCCAGCACTTCGTATTTGTTGGGCCTATAGAATTAGAAGTCTACATTGCAAATCAAGATGGTATCTAGCACTTAATGTTGAATGGGGATAGTCGAGCTTTAAAAATTTATGCTGCAAATCCCCACAACTATTTGAGAAATTTTACAATCTTGAAGTTGGGCAGCGTGCGTATTGCTTCAACCTTTTGAATATAATATCTATATATATGTGTGTGTGTGTGTGTGTTCACAAAAAGCAGCTTTTATAGTTTTTTATTTTTCTTAGATCTTTAAAAATGCAGGTTTGGCTTTGGGAAATATGATTGGAAGGAGTTTGTGCCTCGACTGAAGGGCAAAAGCTTGCAAGAAGTTCATGAGTATGATACAAACAATTTTTTATCAGAAAAATCTCTTTTTTAATTACTTCGCTATTTTATGTTTAATGATGAGGAAATCTTGAACTGAGCCCTTAGACACGTACACAAACATAGATAAGTAAACAAGTAAAATGCACTCTTCCCATGAGATGGAGCAAACAGTGCTGTTGATTTTTGGCGAGCTCCTTATTTCTTGGTAGGTAATACCTGGTTTGTAATAATCTCTGCGTAGGTGATTTGTCAGGAATATGTTTACCCGGGTGCTTTGGTTTCATGAATACTTTTCTAAGATACTTAACTGCGTGTAAAATTGAGGTGAAATAACATTGTTCTTGGATGGAAATGTTGGTCAAAATTCCATTTCTTTTGGGTTTTTACCTCGGAGACAATCTTCTATCTATTTATAGTTGGCGGCAAATGCCAATCGAGTATTGAATTTGAGAAAAATTGATCAATGTCCTAATCATGAAAATTTTACCTTTACAAGCATTTCTTAGAGAATATCGGCTCTACTGATACATAGCATCATGTTTCTTGGCACAAATTCCTTGATTCATTTTTAATTCTTTTTTTGCTTTGGCAATGTATATGCAGAAATGACACCTCAATGGAAGTTGGTTCGTCTCTGTATTTTAAACAATCAATTATTTTTCTAAAACTCAATTTACTATTATCTAGTAATTTTTTTTTTCTGGTGATGAGCTCATTCTATGTACATTTCATTAAATCTGGGTCAATTTCCTGCAAAAAAGTTACAATTTTATTCTTAACACACATAAAACTCGGTAATTTCTAAGCTATTAGAATACAAGCACGTTAGTTAAAAACAATAAAAGGTCCTGGGGTTATTCAAAAATTATATTATCTGCAAAAAAGATGTCATTCAACTGTCATAAATGGTTGAGATGCTGACCATTGTTGCCTGGCAGTATTAGCACATCCTGTGGTGCTGTGGCACCATAGGTAGTCACCACGCAGGGAAGCTGCTTTTTTGGCAAGCAACCTTTGGGTGGAGGTTCCGTGCCTAGAGCAGTCCAATTGAGATTACTCTTTTGGAGAATAATACCTACATGAGGCTACAACTTATGCTGTCTGCTCCTTATGGTATAGGTATTGGGCCATCCTACTATGCTGGTGCAGGAAAGAGAGGAGTTTAAAACTTTTACATATCAAAATTTGTTAGGGGAAGTTCACGGCCATTAAAATTTAAAACACAGTTTAGGAGGTTGAGAGGTGAAAACTTCACCGTTTATGTGTAAGCATATGGCTGAGTGAAGAGGAGTTTGCTTTCTGCACTTTTCAGCTTCATTGGTGCACAAATTTTTTCATAGGGAGGTGTGAACTTCATGGTTAAAGAGTGGCTGCTAGGTGGTACATGAACTTTGAAGTCAATATTGTATTATCCCTGTGTTCTTTAGTCATCTTTCTTTTAAAGGAAAGTTGTGTGTTCTTTCATTATCTTTTTTCTAATGAAAAGTGGGGTGGTTTGCTATGTGAATTTATTGAATAGTTATGGTCGCCTGCTAATGGAGCACCTTACTGAGGAGATAAATGATTTACCAAAATTTTCAGGTGACATTATTTTGAAAGGCTAGTTTTTATGTGATGTATGTTTTTTGGTTTTTTTTTTTTTTTTTTTTTTTTTGCTGATATTTGTACTTTTTTTCTGCACATGTAGATGGCATTCCGAAAGAAGGTGTACGGGTAGATGACATTCTGGTTAGAGTTGGAATCATTCAATCCATAGAAGAGAAGGTGTGGTCACAACATTGCTTTGTTGGTAGATTTATTTTATAATCAAAATATATTTTCTAGCAAATATTTCCTAACTATATATAACTAGCTAGCAGGTGAAATTATTGGATATTGTCAAAGCAAGATTGATTTTTATACATATGTTATGGAGAAATAATTACCTTTGAAACTATATATATATATATATATATATATATAGTTTAATTACCTTATCATCTTCAAAGCAAATTAACAACCGAATCTGTCTGCTAGATTTCAAGTGAGCTGACTTTGTTAATCTGTCAATGACCACCTAAATGTTGTTATGCGTTTGACTAGCTCTGGGAAATCTCATGACAAAATTCACTATAATTTCTTTCTATTTTCACTCAATTATAGCCAATGATTGTTGCAATCCACTACCTCTATGATATGCAATCTTTACAATTTGATATGTTTGACATTTTAATTCAAAATTTTTGACTATTTCCTTCATAATTGGCTAGCATACTATTAATTATAAATCATTTTACATCTTGGTGGTATCTGAATGAATTATATAACTTGAAGAATGAGTTTCATGGCAGATCTCCTGTCTTCAATCTGGATCAATAGGTACCCGAAGCTGCAACTTATTTCTAATAACACTGTGTTCATCCATAGTAATGTTTTGCTTCTTCCCTGGCTGAATTTTCTCAATAAGTTATTAATAGTTATAGTTAGCTTTCTGTGATGCTGTAATTCTGTCTATTAAGGCTGGTTTCAAACGAATTTAAATATCTAGTATCTCTAAGTCTTCTGATTTACACATTTATTTTTTTAATCAATTCTGGCATCTATCTTGCAATACAGGAACACTTAGGAAAACACTGTATATTTAATAAGCTCCAACCATGTTTTCTACCTCAAATTTAACTTTCTTTGTGAAAATGTATTTTAAACTTTGATAATCCATGAACACCGTGCATTTTTCCAGTATAGGTAGTGTTTTCATTTCTTCAAAATAAATATCATAGTTATCATTTCCAGAGCATGTGTCGAATAATTTCTCTCATGTGATTTCAACTATCTTGATGTAAATGCAAATATTCTTTTTCTTTTGCATTCAGATACATGCTAGACCTCTCATTGATGCATCAACGTAAATTTGGAATCTTTATGTTCCCGATGATATGATTAGTGCTTGCATTGTTGTCAAATGCTTATTCAAATTTTTATTGCTTTTTTCACGTTCCTCTGTCCATTCAAACTTGACATATTTTCTCATTAGTTTGGATATTGGTATAGCTATTTGTGTAAACTTTTTGACAGTCCTAATATATTGTTAGTCCCAAAAAATTGCGAACCTCTTCAACACTTTTAGGTGCATGCCATTCTACAACTACTTTCATTGTCTAAGGGGCTATTGAATTCTTTGACCGCTGATAATGTGTCCCAATAATGCAGCACCCACAACTAGAATTTACATTTTTTCATGAGATTTCCCACGCCTCACATCAATCCAGAACTCAACCTTTCTTTTTGGTGGCAAATTTGACATTTTTTTACGAAATACGCCAGAATATTCCGCAATAACTGGAATATTCTCTAATTTCTGCACATATTTATTCAACATTTATAATTCTGTCGAAAATACACACTTTCAACTCTTTAGATGTACACAATTTTTACTGCACTAAGCAGATAATACACTGCATTTTATCACAGGAAAGTAAATAGCTTCTCATCAAGCAAGTTAAATTTCACTTTTTTAGCATTCAATGATTGCAAAATGACCAATGAGCCAATTCATACTCAGAATGACATCAAAACTCCTCATTGGTTTAATAATTAATTATATTAGCAGTGTTTCATTATGAATACTAACATCTACAAAACATTTTAGATTCGCGCACGAACTATCTCCAGAAGACATAATAGCACACAATGCATGAGTAAAACATACAATGCTGATTAATAAGCCAAGACAAAATTTTTCAAAGAGAAAAGAATACGGTGCACCTAAATAAAATAAAATTATGCCAGGTTGACCAGGTATTAGAAGCATATCTGTAACAAATTCAATTATTTAGCTTTTTGGGAATTAATTTCAAAAACTTCAGCCTTCACTTGTGATTCAATTCTGCTCTCCGAAGTCTTTTTTTCCTCGAGTTGAAGGCTTACCATAGAATTCAGTGTCATATGTCATACAACCTTCCAAAAGTTTTTTTTGGTCTTATTGTCCTTAAAATTTCTGTGGCTTGCTATCCCTATTCTTTTTTAATAAAGAACTTATTTGATGATACACTTCTTTCTCTCACTTATCTTTGATCCAATTAAGCATTTTCCCAAAATGTTTTTTTTTTTTTTTGCACTTATCTTTGAATGGCTTCCTAATATGAGTCTTCTTTTGCTTGCTGTCAAACTTGAATTCCTAGTCATGAAATTTTACTTATTTATCAAAGCTTTTATGCTTGCCTGCCTGTGATTCCCACAGTTTCTTGGAGTTTTTTAACTTATTTTCAATCTTCCTGGCCTTTTCAACTAACACTAAGAAGTCACTGAATTCAAATGGAGCTAAAGCCAATTTCAGCTGATCTTTAAGACATTGAAAGAATCTGTGACACTTTTTCTCTTGAGTGGTGACATAATGTGGTTCATAAATGGAGAGAGGTGAACTCTGCATCATACGGCATGATTGTCGTGAACTCTTGTGATAGGTTGAAAAAAATGATCTCGTAATATTAATCTATCTGGAGGTGCAATGAACAATTTTAGGTACCCTTACGAAATCAGCCAACTAGATTTGTGTGAGACGTGTCAACTCAAAATTCTTTTTGTATTGTGTCTGCCATCACCTTTTTGTTTCATCTTCTTTTATGAAAGTGGGTACTATTACTCTTCTTTTTATTCAACAAATTATGTCATCCAGAATATTTCTAATTTTCAACAATCAATTTTTAGCAATTGTTGGGTTGAATGAAGGTGGCTTTAATGACTGCAATATCCTTTAATGTTGATCAACTTTCGCACCAAATCAATTCTTGGCCTGTTGCTTGTAGAAGATTTTTCAATAGTAGTCATTTTACCCACTAATTTTGCTATTAGCTTGATAATGCCTGCAACTCATCTGTTCTTATCTCTTCATTTATACTATCTGCTTTATAATACCTGCCCAATCTGCATTAGTGTACGCATGCTTTTTTGTATGGTCTTCTCAAAGAGTACGCCCTTTCTCGGTGTACCTTTTAGGTATCTGAGAATTCCGTTGACTGCTTCAAGGTGTTTCTTATAGGGTGAATGCATGAATCGACTTAACCAAACTCACCGTAAAGGCAATATCTGGTCATGCATGTAATAAGTATGTCAACTTGTCCCAATTTCTAATTTCTAATTGGGTTCAATTGGATTGTCAGGAGATTTATACCCACTCATCACAACTTCTTTAAGAGGATTACAAACATACTTGAGATGGGAGACAATTCATTTTTTGATCGAGCAACCTCCCTGCCATAAAAATACCTTAGATATCGTAAGACATTGGCTTCAAAAGCAAATGATAGGAAAACCCTCAAATGGTTTATCTCATATGCATCATTTTTGGTGAGAATGATATCATTCACATGGACAATCAGTATGTCTATCTTCCCATACTTTGATGTCTGGAGAACATTATATGCTCTCCCTGCCCTTAAGTGTGCCCCTAGCCATTATCAAATGGTTAAAAATTTTTAAAGCATGCTCTCGATGACTGCTTCAACACGTTTAAGGATTTTTTTAGTTTACACATCTTTGTGCCAAACTTCTCATTGAATCTCGATGGTGTCTCCATATGCACTTCTTCCTCCAAGTCCCTTTTGGGAAAGATATTCTTCATATCTAACGGTTGTAGGGGCTAGTCAAGATTAGTTGCAAGTGAAAGGAAAATCCTTACATAGTTTTGTTTTGCGACTGGAGCGAATGTCTCTAAATAATTAATGTTATAGGTTTGAATGAATCTATTGACAACCAGTTGAGCATTGTACTGTTCTATAGTCACCAAGATTATATTTGATTGTAAATTCCCATTCACACAAAATAATTATTTTTACTCTTTGTAGATTAACCAATTCCCATGTGTTATTTTTTTAATAGTTTTTTATTTTCTCAAAAGCAACCTTTTTTTACTTAGGGATTTTCAGAGCATCCTGCAAAGTAATAAGAATATCTATACAAAATCAGTGTGAGGTAAAAATATGTGAAGTTAGTGAGCGGTTTTCATGCAACAAATAATGGGATAGCGGATGTTGGGTGCAAAAGGTTCCCCCTAATGGGTAGGTTAGACTTTTAGACTTGGGATTCAAAGTCGGCTCAAATTCATGACTTGAAGACTCAAAACTTGAAGATGAAGTGGACTGAACGTGGGATGAAGGATCAGTGAGAGCATTACTTGGTGGGTTCATGGATTCTGGGGAATGCAAATGATTTGTAGACTATATCAAACGGTACTACTAATGTGTTTTTTCCCTTTTCTTTTTTATCATGAACATCATGAGATGACACTATTGGGTATAAATATTTAAAAGACTCGATGCACTTTCTCTTGATATTATATTGTTTGGGCTTGTAAGTTGAATAATCAAGGTTGGGGAAATACTATTTTAGGAGTTTCTAGTTTGTAGATCCTAAAACTCAGTAGTCAAATCTTTATTTTGTCCAACCTTAAAATAGGTGAAAAGAAATGTAATTTAAAAAAGGTAACATATTTTTTTTAGAATTAGGATCAAATCATTTGTACTCGTTTTGGTCAGGAGCATATCCAACAAAAACTTTTTTTGGCTCAGGGTTCAAGTTTTTCTTTATTATGAATGGAAAGTGGTACACTCAAATATTTTCAGAAGTAAAGAAGATGAGAGATGATTCCTTAGGAAAATTTTTCAAAAAATATCATAAGGAAATTCGAAATTTAAAATCTTATTGGGTGTTCTTTTTATGATAAATGTAGCAGTAAGAACGTCTTCATCTCAATGATATTTTGACATCTAATTGATAAATAGCAATGCTCGAGTTATCTCCAATAAATGTTTGTTTTTCATTTTAGTCGATAATTTTATTGTGGAGTGTTGACACAAGAGCATTGATGAAGTATTTCTTTTTTAAAATAAAAATTGGCCCAAATTATTTTTTAAATACTGTCGACCATTATCATTTCATAATATTTGGATGAATTTTTTGAACTGTGTTTGTACTATGATGTAAACGTTTTAGAAAATTTTTTTCACTCCAGAGTTATCTTTCATTAAATGAACTCAACTTAATCTAGTGTGATCATTAGTGAAAGTCATAAACTATTTTTTCCCAGAATGTGTAAGGTTTTTACATGGTCCCTAGATATCATTATGAATGAGAGTAAATTATGTATTTGGTAAGTATATTTGTGGAGAAAAAGATGCACTATGTTGTTTAGCAAACTAATAAACTTAACATTGAAACAAAGATAAATTTTTATTCTGAAATAATATTTGAAACAAATATCTTAAGTACTGAAAATTAGGATGATCTAACATATAATGTCATAATAATGTCTTTATAAATAGAAAAAAATTTAAACTAGTACTTTAACATTATCTATTTGAGTCAAGTCTGTTCTCAAAATAATAGTCTATTTTTTTCCTTTGCACTACGAATCATCCTCTCCATGTTCAGTTCCAGGAATGCACAACAAGAAGAATAGAAGTTAGCTTGACATTGATGATCTGCATTAATTTTACTGATGGACAAGTTACATGATAGACTATGAATATGGAAAAAAATGCGATACCAACAATTACTGAGAGTGAACAATCGATATTTTGACATTGTTATTACCTGAAAAGGTCTATAACATGAAAATAATTTAGCATAACCACTGATGTTATCAGTAAGACCATGATCTATTATTCAAGAATGAGAAATATTAGAAATAATAACTAATAAAGTATGCGATAAAGAGTTGCCCTTCCTATTAAGGAGCAAGTTGAAGTTAAAAATAATTTTTGAGATTGCAATAATTTATAGAAGTGCTCTAATTGCTCATTGATGAAAGGGATTGCATTGAAGTTAGCAGAAAGCTCTTGAGTTTCTTTAATATTGGCTTGATAAGCTCGAGCTTCACGCTTATAATTTTTGATTTCCAGTTTGTAGGTTTACGATGAAGTTTTCAACATTTCTCCTTTGTAGTTCTATGACCTTTTTGCAATGCTGACAGCATGATATCATATGCTATTCTTTGGCAGTATCAACCCTTTCGACATAAGAGTTGAGTTATCTTATTCCATGTTTCAAGAAGATTCAATATTGCACAATTTTTTTCTTTTCTACTAAGGATGTGACCTCGGACATCATCTAACTAAGGCTAGCTAATAACTTGTAAACTGGGTCGTTTTCCTCTCTCTTCTTGTGGCGAGCATAATTTTTCGAGTTCTTTCAAATGACTTTATAGGTATGTTCAAGTTTTTGTCATTATGCTACCAACTCGTTGTGATAATTAGTAACATCACAATCATTTTGTTTTGATTTCTAAACTGTAGTTTTCAACTAAAAAATTTGGGAGGAATTCTCCAAGTTTGAATGTTGATCTAGAATGGTCTCACATATATCTTGAGCAGTGGAAAGAAGTAGATGTGGTTTTTTTATGGTAGGTTCCATGGAGTTGATGAAGCAAGCAATAACCAAAAAATTTTCATACTCTATTTTTTTTTTTCAAATTCGGATTGCCAGTAGTAGGTTCTGAAATTTATCTTATTTACTATCCAATTGTGTTTTTCTTGTCGATCGCCAATTTTATGGTTTGAGCTCATTCTAAATAGTTGTGCTCGTTGAGTTTTGTAGATGTGAGATAAGGAGGCAAGTTCTGTGGGTAATACACACCTGTTATATCCATGAGAGGAGTTGCAGGGTGTGGTAATTTGATTTTTGAATTAGTGGGAGCAGTCGATGTGGTAGGATTGAGCTCATTCTAATAGTTGTGCTCGTTGAGTTTTGTAGATGTGAGATAAGGAGGCAAGTTCTGTGGGTAATACACACCTGTTATATCCATGAGAGGAGTTGCAGGGTGTGGTAATTTGATTTTTGAATTAGTGGGAGCAGTCGATGCGGTAGGATTGAGCTCATTCTAATAGTTGTGCTTTATGAGTTTTGTAGATGTGAGAAAAGGAGGCAAGTTCTGTGGGTAATACACACCTGTTATATCCATGAGCGGAGTTGCAAGGTGTGGTGATTTGATTTTTGAATTAGTGGGTAGTCGATGTGGTAGGATTTCTTTGGACTCTAGACATCATTGCTGCCTTGGACGACATCCTTAGAATCTGAGAAGAGTAGCGCACGTATAGTGGATACCTACAGGGAGAAGAAAGATGCTTTGATACTTATATTGGCTCGGTCTACTGCTATCGAAACGCTCGGTTTATAGCTCGCAAGTCCCATCTCTCGCAACCTTCTCTAGCATCGACAACAGGATTTGAACTTGCGCAGTCCAATGTCATTTCTCTGGTGGTGAACCTACTGCTGCTACTGGAAACTTCTTTGACATTGAGGGATGACACAACTCAATGCCTTAGTGATGTTCGCGGGTAGAAGTGTTTCGAGTGCAGTAGTGATGGACGACACAACCGAAATGTTTCAATCTCAATTTCGAGGGTGAATCATGGCTCTGATACCATGTTGTTTTTGCTAGGGAGAAAAATATTATTCTTCAATTCATGGTAAATGATTATAAGATATATAGTGGGGGATGACTCACACTTCAAGAAAAACATAAAATTATTCATAACTCCCCGTACTAATAGAAGGAAGCAAAAATCACAACATATCAATAATACTACATTCTAGAAATAGAAAATACTAAAAATAGAAGTTATAAAATCTTCCTAAAATTTCAACAGTTGTCCTAACTTTGCACTTATAAACAACCCCCCTAATACAAAATGATCTGCTTCAATCTCAGTGGTAAGTGTTGGGAATTCAATCATGTCCCTATCATCTCTTATTGCGTAAGTTATTAGTAAAATAGTCTTGCTATCATAGCATTTGACATTCTCTTGATCACTTGTTAGTTAAAAATATTTATATGCAACTATTACTTAACTGAATGTACTTGCAAGAAAATCATTTTTTTTAACATGTCAGTGACTGCAGTGAGATTTAGTAAAATTAATAATTTATACTTAAGGTTGCTTTGCTATGGGGTATGCAAAAGTTCACTGTTATGGATGAACTTCTAATTGCTAATTTCTAAAGTAAACCAATAATAAATGAATGTGCAGGTAGACAAAAGTTCAATGATTCTGGGATCATTTCTTTTTCTTTAGCAATTAACTATCTCTCTTAGATTGTTGGGTCAGTCTCTCGACGAGTTTCCCTAAAAACAATCTAGCAATACCCAATTGATTAATTTGCATGAGATTCTTGAATAACTCTTCATTTGTTATAACTAAACTACCAAATGTCAATTTTACGTCAAAATGACTTCCCCACATGCACGCTTGTATGGCAATCAATCTAATGTGAACACTTTGTTGGGGCTAGGACAATCTCCAGAAATTTCTCTCCAAAACTTCTACTTCTCTTTTCTCAGAGAAATTTTCACAGCTATAATTCTTCCAATTGAATTAACTTGTCAGAAAGAAGAGTAAGAATTAAATTTTTACCTCAAAATTTGGTTTTTTTTCTCTAATGTTTCTTTCATTTCTTCCCTTTTTCCTTCATTTCCCTCTCTTCTTCCTTCTTCCTTTTTTTTCTGTCTCCTCAGCAGCTCAAACCTTGGGCGGCAAAGACACTTCCAGATTTAGCTTCATGGAACAGTCATACGAAAAAGATGCAAGAATGTGTATTGATTTAGGTATTACCTGTATACGTACAGTGCTAATATTGCTTAACTTCAAATTAGCTTGCCCTATTATCTCAATTTCCCTCTCCAAAGTCCAAAAACGATAACAGCAGCGTCTGTCTCCAGCATACAGGAGAAAATCAAGTAGTAGTGGGAGAAGAAAAATTGCAAACTTTTGAAGGAATTAAGGGTAATTTACATATATATATATATATATATATATATTATTCACTCTAAACAACTAAATGTCCGCCTTCTATGCTTAACCGACCATGTTTGTCAAAATAGTGGATTTTATTATATCGGAATGCTACAGTATAGCATCAGGGCCGCTACAGTACATTTAATGAAAACTCTGGGAAACTGGTTCACGTGCAAATTAATTAAATAAATTTTATATATTTAAAAGTTATTATCAACTTTTGTATGTCAAAATGATTGAAAGGAAATGTAGAATTTTATAAAGAAAGTATGAAAGGTTTTTATGGAAACCAAAAACATTGGTTATGTTTTAAAATGACTTAATTTACTTTTTTTTTTTAAAATTTGGGTATTACATCTATAACTGTACCTCAAGAGTTTTTGGACAATGAAATTGGCTTCTAAATCTTGTAGTAATAGTTTTTTTTTATTTTTTTATTTTATTTTTTATTTTTATTATTATTTTTTTTTTGAATAACAGCAGCAATTCAACATAATGCTAACTACTTTGATGATACCATATTTTAATTCAAGAGATGCGTTTTACTTATTTGTTGCATTGCTGGAGAATCAACAAATGCGTTCTAAATCTTGAGATGATGTTGACAGAGATGTATGTTTTCTTTTATGATATTATAGCTGGAGAATCTCTTAGGAAGTCCAAGGGCTTTACTTTTTTCTGAAGACATGCAGTATTGGCTTCCTGGTTTGAAAGGGAGATTATGGAAGGAAGAACATGATATATTGCTATTGAAAGCTATCCTAAAGTATGTACTCATAGTGTCTGTTTTGTTTTGCTTGAAAACAGAAGTATAGGCTCGCTCTTTTGTTTCCTGGGTTTGTTATCTAATAATGAGCTCATTTCCATTATTGTGATAGTACTAATTTAATCATCTTTTCTGGAAAGATTTGGAGATTAGTAGGTGATTTCAAATTAACAACTTATTCTTTCGCCAAGCCACATTAAATTAGGAAAATGTCCTTAAACATTTTTTATTTGGATTTTGTATGAGGTTTGAACAAACGTGAAATCCATGTTGTACCATTCTTGCAAGGAATTTATGCAGTTAAGTAAAATTTGTTGATGTTGTTTGGTATATTTTATGTGGCCATATACTATTAAGAAACAAGGTTATTCTTAGATGGTTCTTCACTTTCAGTGCATTCTTGCTTCATGTTGAACACTAGAAAGGAGAACACTTAAAAAGATCTTGTTAAACACTATTTGATATGTTCTGCTGTTTATTTAAACAGTGTGTGTGTCATTGTATTGACTTTTGTCAAAGTTAAATTCCTGTAATTCATTGTTTGACAAAGTTTGAAAAGTGTATAAGCAATACTCATGCACAAATAGTACATTAGCGTTTCAGCATAAATATTCTGACACCTTTCTTAAAGTGGAGTTGTGAAAGAGCCTTCAATACTTCTCTCCAAAAGTGCGTTGGTTTTATTTTAGTTTCATTTGCCCAGCTACTTATTTTTGCATGTATTTACTGTTTCTGTTGGATGTTAAATTTTCTTGGGAAATTGAGAGCCTAAGTTTAAATGAGAGTTGAAGTAAAAGTAGGCATAAGGTTCAAACTGAAATCTTAAAAGAAATGCAGGGTCTAGCTCAAATCTAAGAACCTTGGTTAGCTGATAGTTTAGGGAAAAAATAAACATAGATAACGTGTTCTATCCTACAAAAATGAATTGATGACTATAAGATTTGCAAAAGAGGACTCAGAGTGGGCCAATAACATTTATTGGAAAGCCATAAAAATTCAAGGAATAAAGCAGGCCCAAAGATAGGTAAGTTTTGAAGTCAGCATTGTTGTGTCTCATTAGAGTATTTGTGTACTAGTACTTGGAAGAGAAATTTAGGATAGAAACTTAGGCATTCGAGTTGTAAGCTTCTTTATATTTCATCATTATTCATTTTCATACAAAATCAAAAGAAGAAAAGACACAAAACTTACATACATCCAAACCTCAATGGGCTTATTATTCGAAACAAAAAGAAGGCTGAACTTCTAGTAAATCTATTAGCAGTAGGAGCGCTAGTTTTTTTTGGCATTGATTTGATTTTTACCATTTTATTTCAGTGCTGTTAGTAATTTCTTTTACTTGGCATTTGTAAGATTGAAACTTTATTTGCAGGATTAATTCTCTCAGTCTCCCCTTCTCCGCGCCTCTCGTTTGCACGTATATACCACCTACCGAGGTTGCACTTATGCAGCAAAACTCAATTACACACTCACAATCGCCCATGCAGCTGCACGCACCCAACTACATGCACATGCACTAACACTTGTATCAGCACTTGCAGATGCACGTTGGACACATACTTATCTTGATTGCTGTCAATTGGAAACAATTTCTCACAATTTTTCATATGCACATCTACATACCTTCTGGTGTCCTGAATTTGAAGAGAGTTCCGTGGTTTGGACAGGGAGTGATTTATATTATCGAGGTCTGAAAAAGATCAGCTTTTAATTAGAATTTTACGATGACAAGCTTCTAGGTAAAAAGGGGTGCGTGAATGAACCAAGACTCGCTCCAAAAGTAGAGTAATGAGATTGAGTTATATATGTAAAAGGTTAGGTCTAAATTTGCATGGCCTCTTTTGGTATGATTGGTGAATTTTCCCTGGGAATGATCATAATGGAATACTCCTAATATTGATGGCCCTCTGGGAAGTTACCCAAAATAATATAGAATCATTAGGTTTATTATGGTATGGTACTAGCTTGATCAAATCAGACATGCCATGCATAATATGGTTGGAGATGCTACAATTGGTAACAAAGTTTGATCCCCTCTGGTATGACGTGTTTTTCTGCATTGAATCTGGCTAATAAAATTAGTAAGCCAGTGAACTATTGAATTTGAAGTGGACAGTCGAATCAAGATAGAGAATGATCATCAGGGTTAAGATCTGCACAATTAATAGTTTCTAGCATGCTTCTAAGATGGGAGATTTCTAGCAGAAATGGTTTCAAGAATGAACTATATCCCACATCAAATGTTGAAGAATGAATGATGAGATATAAATATAGAGTTGGAATGTAAAACTTAAGGCATTAATGGGTATAATGAGTGGAAATCTCTTGGGAACTCTGCAGTTAAGTATGCTTGTATGGAGTACTCTTGGCAATAATCTGGGAAGTTGAACAATAATGTATGAAATTGTGAGGTTCATCCTTCTATGAGATTTGATGTCATAGTACAAAGTAATGCTTTCAAGTGAAAACATGTACTAGTGAACACAGACGTTACAAACCGACAAACCCAATTATAAAAATATAATATTTTTGTAGATCTCTTATAACATAATATATTTTTTTGCATTAGTAAGTTATGCATTCAAGTGAAAACACATCCTCGAAAAGTCATTATTCCAGAAAGAAAGTCATTATTTGACAAACACGTAACATATTATGTTTCTTTAAAACCTGCAATCACTAATGTGTTCCAAAAAGGACACTCTATGATGCTTCTATAGGATACACAACATTGATTTCCTGATACATATACAGGGAAAATTTCAGCACGAATTTTAGAGGGATCAAACAGTTGGACCGCCGATCGGAATTATATGAAGAGATCGGCTAACTCTGCACATCCGCTCATCCGACCAGTAGATCCATCAAGTACAGACGGCCAGTGGAATTAATTTGCTGACAGAATCAACCAAAGTCTATGAGATCGTCAACTAAAGACAAAAGTCAATTATATTAATTGTCAAGTATAAGATTCAATAGTCATAACTACCCATGGAAGTGATGTCTATTCGGTTATATGTATTAGAGAGGTGGTTAGATTAACCTCTCTAGCATTAGGAGAAAGATCTGATACACCCATAAATTGATAAGTGAGTAAGGGTAATTATGTAATTGTAAATTTAAGCCACCTATGATTATAAATATGGGTTATTCTTTGAATGAAGGGTTATAAAGTTATTTTCTCAAATTGACACAGTTTTTCTCGCTCTCTCTTCCTTTCTCATTTACGCTCTAAGCCTCGAAGTGTGTCTACACAAAGGCAATTTGGGTTCAACCTTCCTAAAAGCAAGTGTGGTGAGCATGGACATGCCCCAGATGAGAAGCAGAGCGCTGCAAGAAGGAAAAACCCGCCAAGGAGATAATGCTATAATGGAGTGTACACGAGAATTTGTGCAATAGCAACTTCAGAAGTTGCAGAACCAGATGGCCGATCAGTTTGATGCCCTCCATGAAGCAATTACTCAAGGGTGAGATCAACCGCCCCCTGGAAGAAGAGTTTCATGGGACTCAACCTTGCATGGCTCAACCCGACCATCAGCCCCTAACGGTCAGAGAGAAGTCCCAATAAACGCAGAGCAAGAAAAGTCCCAGTCATCTAGTCAGGCTAGCTAGAAATGGTTCCAGTCGAGGGAAATATTTTTCATAGGTTTCACCCAAAAGCGCAATTATCCAACCATCGTCTTCGCCGAAAGGAAATTCATATACTGACACTATGGCCAGTTATTGCGCTCATTAATAACTACCAAGTGGGTAGTATTATTGTTGATACTGCGTGTTCCATCAACTTTTTTTTCAACGCGATGTTCAATAAAATCAGCCTTGAAACCAGTCGGTTGTCTGCACCGGCCAATCCACTATTTGGCTTCTCTCGCAAGCGAAAAGAAGTCGTGTGCATCATTGCCCTAGACACAGAAAAAATACTAATAGTTGAATCACCACGAAAGTACAACGCCATTTTCGACCAGCCACTGTCGAGCGATAGCTTCGGCTTATCATATTGCTATGAAATTTTCGGCCAGTGGGGAGATTATCACGGTTCTTCGGTTATCTCTTAACCCCGAGGCATAAAAGCAAATCTAGAGAAAGTAAAAACATTAATGGATATGTCATCCTCTCGAAACATGAAAGAAGTTTAGAAATTAACCGATTGGATGGCTGAGTTGAGACGTTTTATCTCGAAATCGGGTGACAAGTGCGCGGCTTTTTTAAAGGCACTTAGGAAGAGCAAGCATTTTGAATGGTTAGAAGAATGCGAGCAGGCATTCTGTGGTTTGAAGAATTCTTTGACATGTTCACCGCTCGTCCACAGCTGAAAACTGAATGAAGAAATCTCCCCGTATTTGGGAAGTTGGACCAGAGGCAGTTAGCTCGGTGTTCGTCAGAGAGGAGCATAGGAAGCAATATCTGGTCTACTAC
Organism: Phalaenopsis aphrodite; assembly: GCA_003013225.1. Classification (NCBI taxonomy): domain Eukaryota; kingdom Viridiplantae; phylum Streptophyta; class Magnoliopsida; order Asparagales; family Orchidaceae; genus Phalaenopsis; species Phalaenopsis aphrodite. Next base: position 996,144 of record NEWO01000094.1, read on the forward strand.
ACAGGTCGAGTCCTTAGAGGCGCCAAAATCAGGTACCCTATAATGGAAAAACTAACATTTGCTGTGGTTGTTTCTGCTCGCAGGCTCCGACCGTATTTACAAATGCACTTAATCTGGGTCTTCTCAGACCATTCGTTGAAATTTGTTCTCACATGACCAGAACATTCCGGTTGGCTCTTTAAGTAGGTCGTGTAACTTAGTGAGTTCTACATCTCTTATAAGCCTTGAACGACAATCAAAGCGCAGATGATCACAGATTTTCTGGTGGATTTTTTCTAAGCAGTCGAATTGAGTGACGGAAACGCAAATGACAACCAGGTATGAATCATACAAATCGACAGAGCTTCTAAACAATCAAATGCAGGGTTTGGATTGGCTTTTCACAGCTCGATTGGTGAACACATCTATCGCTCAATCACTGTGGAATTCAAAGTTACCAACAACCAAGCAAAGTATGAAGCTTTGATCATGGTTCTGTGCCTAGCAGAAGAGATAAACATTCAGAGACTTCTTGTGAAGTCAAATTCACTATTGGTTGTGAACCAAATAAATGGAGAATTTGAAATCAGGAATGAGATGATGGCCAAATATCTCAGTAAAGTCAAACAAAATATTGAAAAGCTTATTAGCTTCAAGATTGAGCATGTTAGTTGGAAAGAAAATCTAGTCGTCGACATTCTATCCAAGCACAATAGCTTATCCGGCCGACAATTGAAGATATCAAGACTATGGAGGTTTTTATTGAAAACAATAAATGTTGAATGGATCCTTACGTCCTATGCCTCGAAAATGGGATAATGTCTTGGGAATTTGTAGATCTAAGGCGTTTTTAAATTAAAGTTGCCTTGTATTTGATGATCGAAGGAACTCTTCAGATGGTTAGTCACTTCCATGCATTTGAGGTGTAAGATAAGATGAACCAAAAGACGTCCTCTGGGGTGTGCATTCAGGAGAGTGTGTAAGTCTTTCAAGAGGCAATGCACTGGCATATTGTGTTCAACAACAAGGCTATTTTTGATCTACGCTCTTGAAAGATGATGAAGAAATTTAGAGAAAATGTGAACAATGCCAGAAATATGCATCATTACATCACCAGTGTGCTCTCAAGCTTCAGCCGATCACCAATCCCTAGCTATTTGCCATTTGGGGATTGGACATTCTTAGGCCATTTTCGTCGTCAAAAGGCCAACGAAAATTTTTACTGGTTGTCGTGAATTACTATTCCAAGTGGTTCGAAGTAAAGCCACTTGCCCGAATCACTGCAGAAGTGGTTTGAAATTTCATCTAGATGGATATCTTCTATCGGTATTGCTTGCTTCTCGTTATCATTATCGACAACAGGACACAGTTTGCTGACCAAAGGGTGAATGATTTTTGCGCTTGCCAAAGAATCTATCTGAAGTTAGCTTTGGCCCATCACCCATGAATAAACAGGTAGGCGGAAGCAGCCAATAAGATCATTCTAAATTTATTAAGGAGAAAATTGAAGGAGTCGAAGGAAATTGGCCGAACTTGTTACCATCTGTCCTTTAGGCTATCCAAACGACAACTTCGACAATGGCCTGTCAATCACCATTTAGATTAACACAGGAGATGGGGGAGGTGTTGCCTGTCAATTACAATCATCATAGACAAAGTTGTCACTGCCTCTACATTCGACAAAGAAGATCTAGCAGAATGGCGAGAAGCCAAAAATGAAGGAGCCTTGCTTGCCCTTGATTTGACATAACAAAAACGAACAAATTCAGCACTTTGGTAAAAGGAAGTCAAGAGGTGTACCACGCGGTATTTCAACCAGCTTGTTCGAGAGAGTCTTTGCCCTCAAGATTTGGTTCTGAAAAAAGCGACCCAGCTGCTCACAGGTAAGCGGTCGACAAATTGGATCAATCTTGGAGTGGACCACACATCATTAGCCACTGAGCATCTCATGGAGCTTACAAACTAAGTACTTACACTGGAAAAGAACTCCCATGGATGTGGAGTGAAGATGATCTGAAGAGGCTTCTCCTTAAAAAAATTTGTGTACAAACATCTTATTGTTTGAAAGGGTATCGTTTATAAACACTTGTAAGTTTACGTTTTTAAGAAGATTTAAGATGGTTAATTATGTGTAAATTTAGGTTTGAATGACACTCGGGGAACTCAAGTCACCGAGGGATAGATTAAGCGATCGGTGAATTATTAAGACTTCTGATCGAAGTGAATGTCTCGTACGAGACAAGCGAAAAACTCTCCTACGGGACAAGCAAAAGTCTCTTGTGTGAGACGGGTGAAAGTCTCTTCCGCAGGACGGGTGAAAGACTCCTACATGATGGGCAAAAGATTCTCTTTTGGGATGAACGAAAACTCAACTACCGGTTTAGCGAAAGAATTTTTTTTTATGAGTAAACAATTGGTAAAATGCTTACATAAAAGAAGCGTTACAATGTAAAAAAAAATAATCAAAATGATTTCTTGCATTTCATAAACAAAAAATTACAAGTTTTCTTTACTAAATTTTCCTTACAAAAAACTTAACTATAAAGCAAAAAAGTAAAGGTCTATTTGAGCACAGGGGACGTGGCATTTGCTAAACCATATTCCTCTTCCTCTCTTTTTTCAGCTTCTTTCGGAGGGACTAAAAGGTCATTGAATTGACATATTTTGGGTCTACGAGCCCATGTTCAATAAACTTGTCGGTTGGAAATGATGCCCAATGGAATAGCTATGAGATTCTAGCAATGAGTTCTTGTTGAGTGATCGACTTCGCCACGGCCGCTTTGAACTTTTCTTTTTCTTTAATAAAAAAAAATCAACATTTCTTTGAAATCCAGTTTGTCATTTTTTCTCCCTTTAAGAGAAAGTTTGAATCAGCCCTCAATGTCCTTGTTCTGCTTCTCTTCCTTCAGCCAGTTGTAAGGTTGTCACTTTATCCTCATCCTTGGCTATTGATCACACATGTTTAGAAAAAACCAAAGATTGAAGGTGGTTGGCTTCCATAGCCATCAAATGATATATGACCGACTGCTGTTGAAGCTCCTCCCGGTCAAGCTTCTTCAAAGCTCTTCGAACTTAATCGACCACATGACTTAGAAAAGCAATGTTGGAATGTTATCAACCTCTGGAGAATTTGGAAACTAATCCTTAGCTGAATCCACCATGAAAAACTGATGGTCAGAACCGATGAATATCTTTTTGTCCCTGCCACGCTTCGGGCACCGCTCAAAAGGCTTACCTTTCCTTTTTCAAAGAAGGGGGAGGAGAAGTATCTAAAACTTTCATGAGAGTCTTTTCTTTCCTCTTTTCGCTAGAGGGATGTGATTTTTTGTTGAGAGATGGTAGAGGATCCAACTCGAGAGCAGACCCTTCCTTGATGAAGACTTGGATAGTTCAATCGAGGTGTGATGGTTGGATTCAACCCTTGCAGACAAATTTAGATAAGATGGATCGGTCTAGCGAGAATTCACTAGTTGTGAAGTGGATGGATGTGTGCTGATTGGTGATGTTTTTTTCATGTTCCCGCTTCACCCTCAGAAGCCTCGCCTTCCGAGGCATCCAATCTAAGCAAAAATGGCAATTAGATTGTTTCACATCTAGAAAATTTGTAGGTATGCGAGCAATAATTATCTCCTCGGTCTCAACACCGTTTTCATCACGAAGGTAATTTCAGATTTAGAACAAATGAAATTCGCACTTGTGGTTTCTGCACCAGCGACAACAGTCTTCCCTTGTTTTCCTTGGATTTGTCCTTTTTTCAAAAGGGTTAGCTTACCCATTGATTTCCTCTTGGTGGCTCTCTCTTCATCTTCCTTTACTCGAATAGCCTCCTTTAACATCTATGTCCCTCCTTTGCTCTTTCTTCATATGGTTGAACATGTCCGGTCGAATGACCCGGTCGACGACTTTGTGATCGATTCATTGGTGTACTGATAATGGTTGCTTCTCAATTTTTTCTCCATTGGAATCCAAATGCTTTGGAAACTTCTTAATCCTACTTATCGACATATCTTGAAGAGTAATGCTGATTCCTCAATTTTCGGAACATGAACCAACCAAATACTGCTTTCTACAATCCTTTATTTTGTTCTCTTGTGAGTCTATAACCAACAGAAAATTTGGCGAGGCCATCCTTTTAATCTTGAATGAAAGTAATAATTGAATAGATCAATCAACCAATGTATGCTAAGTTGTTGCCATAAGACGACGAACATCATGATCGCAACGATCGAATTCAGCATGACTTTTGCAGGAATTACTGTGTACCAGTTAAAGATACCTTTTAATTTGGTACACAGCGGGAGCCTAACTTGAAATTATATCCGACGATCGATCTCTTGCTGTCCTGGCGAACCTGCAACTCTATCTGGAGAGCTATCACCTCATCACAAAGAAAGTTCATTCCACCTTCCATTCTCAAAAAGAGATTGCAAATCTCGTATGTTGTCACTATTTGATCCTCCGGCTGCCTGCTCAAAGGAATCCACCATTTCATTTACCCTGTGCTCCAACAACCTGGGGGACTATTGTTTGTCTCCATTTGTCTCTTGCTAGTGGTAAAAAGATTTGCAAACCGATTAACCACTTGATTGACCGGCTGTTGACTCTCTTTGATCGGGTCTTGATGTGCAGACATCGAGATTGAAGCAGATCAGCCGCAACATCAATCGATCAAACATTCTCACCGGTATGAACCGCAGCATCCGAACCTAAATCAAAGTATGATGTAAAAAAGGAAAATTCTTAGACCAAAAGCAACCAGAGTTGATCATACTTAACAACCTACCGAATTCAGTGGAAATTATGGTTAAATCATCGATGGGAACATTGTCTTTTTGTACTTCAGGCGGAGGTGGAATATTGGTGATTACTGTCGTTCTGAGTTGTTCTAAAGCCCCAGCCGCCTCCTGGGTGATCGTCAGCCCGACGAATCTCTTCCTCAATACTCTGAATGACACCCACAGGGGAAGTCTAAGTTTCCTGATAATTTTTCTCCACTCGTAAGACTTTTTCTAGCAATTGGCATCAGGGCTGGTGGAAGAAGCAACTTGGTCATTTAAATCGGCCACAGGCTTCTTGTGTTTCCTCTTCCTCACAACTACCATCTTTTTTTCATTTTTTCGCTCACGAGAAGAAGAAGAGGATGGAAGGGGAGTTGAAACTCTTCAAGGGCCATTCAAATAGCATCATCATTGAAATGATCCAGATTTCTCGTCTCAGACATGATGGCATTTGGGATTCCATATTTGGAATGCTTCACAAACTCTTTTTGTAGAAATTTTTGGGCACGAAAAACTATGGAGTAATCATTGTGTTTTAATGAAATTTATTATTTTAGTTATTTTCTTTTCCTTGTTTTAGCTATCAAGGAGCAATAAAATTTGGGAACTAATATGTATATAGGAAAAATGTCAACACAAATTTTAAAAGGATCAAGCGGTTGGACATTCGATCAGAATTATATGAAGCGATCGGCTAACTCAGCGCATCCGCTCAACGGACTGATAGCTTCATCAAATACAGACGGTTGGTAGAATTAGTCTGCTAACAGAATCAGTCAAGGCTTAGGCGACTATCAACTATAGACAAAAGTCAGTTATATTAACTGTCAAGTATAGGATTCAATAGTCACAACTATTCATGCAAGGTATGTCTATTTGTATTACAGAGGTAGTTAGATTAACCGCTTCAAGATTAGGAAAAAGACCTTGCACGCCCTTAAACTGATAAGGGAGGAAGGGTAATTATGTAATTGTAAATTTAGGCCTCCTATGATTATAAATAGGGGCTATTCTATGAATAAAAGGTTATGCTCTCATTTTCTCAAGTCTACACTTTGTTTTTCTCTCTTTCTTCTTTTTCTCTATTTACACTCTAACCCTCGAGGGGTGTCTACACAAAGACAATTTGGGATTCAAAATGATAGAATATTTTAGCTGGTTTACATAGTGTGCGTCATTGTTGGTGTGTATGTGATCTCCAATGATTGACAGTCCATTGGCATTAACAACAGTTTTTGCTCAAATAAGCTTTGCAACATTAATTTACAAATGCCTTTCTATGGGTACTGGCTTTTGATTTAGTTTTACTGGTTCTATACTGCATTTTTCCTTATGTTGCTTGTTAAGCACAATTAGCCTAACTTTTTTTTTTTCGCTGAATTGCAAGTTTCAACTAATTGTGCTTTCTGTTTTTTTACTCCAACTGAGATAAATAATCCACTCACATCTGTTGAATGTCAGACATGGCTATGCTAGATGGCAATCGATAGTTGAGGATAAGGATGTGGGAATTGCGGAGATTGTTCGCCAAGAGTTGAGCCTTCCTGTGATCAAAGTACCTTCTCTTATTGGTGGAGACCAGACAACTAACAATGTAAACTTAGGATATGTGCCAAATGTTTGTTTTAGCAATTTTATTCGGGTGTTTAACTTAAATTCACATCTGAAATATTCTAATGTTCGTATTACTATGCAGGGATTTTCAGAATCTCCTGCAGCAAACCAATCAAATCCTGATTATTCTACGCTTTATCAATTTAGGGAAATACAGAGAAGGATTGTAGACTTCGTGAAAAAAAGATACCATCTTTTGGAGAAAGCTATTAATTTGGAGCTACTGAAAGAAAAATATGTGCGTTTTCCTTACAAGCATAAAGGGCTTTCATATCGACTTATTGAAGAGTTTAAAAACTATAAATATGATTTATTTTTGAAGATCCACATGGATGCCTTGCAAATTTAATGACTTGTTAGAAATGATTGCTTGTGCGTCATATTTGATAACCTTATTTATTGTAGCTTAATTTGTGATTATTTGCTAGAAAGTTTAAAATTTATCATTTCCTACGATCATATTAACTGAATTTAGACCTTTCGACACAATTATGATTCTGATTGTTCAACAACATACATGTCAAAGCACACTTGGGGCCTTCACAAAGAATACTAGAACTGAAATTGTATTTCATTAACTTTGAATCACTCGCATCTGTAGGCATTTTTACTAAAATAAGCGTAGTTCGTATGTAAACCTACTTATGTTCTAGCTTATCTCCAGTGCCCTGTAGCCATTTCTTCTTTTGACCAAAGCTGTCAATAATAGAAAATCCTTAGATCACTGCTTACACAAAACGCTCTTCCCATACTTTTTTTAGTCCCGTTGAGTCAACTAACCTATGTCTCCAAATTCTTTTTGAAATTTTACAAGCGGGTCACTCTTTTAATTCAATTAACATAAACTTTTCATGTTTATGTTTACTCTTTGTAGCTTAAATGTAAAATGTATCTTCATGAACAATATTAATCGTTTCGTTTTTATGGGACCTTTGGTTCAGCTTTTACTTACGGGGAATCACACATATGATGCCAGAATGGGAGTGGAAAATAAGAAAATGTGTCTGATAAAATTTACTATTGACATGAGTTTACATACTTCCAATCTTATTTCATTGAAATTTTTCATCTTTTCCATAAAATTTGTGGCTTTTCATGATTTATTTAGTGCTGTTTCTAGGAATTAGTGCAGGAAGGAATGGCGTGAACGAAGCAGTTGAAATTGTCTCTTTTTCTACTCATGTAATTTTTTTTTTGTGGGGCTTTTATCTTTCATTTGCGTTTTTTTTTGTTGCTTAGTTTGTTTCTAATTTATGTTTCGTAATTTTCCTTTTTCACTACATAATTTGTGGCAGACTGAACCAAGAGCCGTTGTGAAAGGCTAATGATGATGTTTATGTTATGGGACCATAGGAATTTTTTGGGGAAGAGTCATGGAGATAAAATTCAGAGTTATGCAGAATGAGTGGTGAAATTGCGAAATTTTTCAGAACTAATTGAGAAAAAGGGTGGATAAAGGGAAATGGCGGTAGGCTTAAAATGATGCACAAACAAATCTCATGCTTTTCAAAAAGTGCTGATGATACTAGATTTAACACAAACAACAATAAGCAAACAAATATTATTACTAGACAAACCAAATGACAGTTACATGCAACACATTTGAAAGGGAAAATACAATATTAAGACACTAAAAAATTTGAAATAGCAACAGACACAATACAAACTCTCAAACATGGGTGAGTTTGGGGGTGGTGGTGGTGATCGGTGATGGTTTGATTTTTCGGGGAGGTAGCATTGTTTGAGGAAGGGCTGGAAAGCATGGCGACAGCAAATAAATGTCAGCAAACACGAGGGGGATATGCTAAGCTGCAGGAACGACAAGTGTGGTTGCTGTCCTATGCGAGGGCAACAAGAAAGAGGGTGTTGAACAGTAAGGAAGTGGCTAGGAGAGGTTGTTAGAGCTGCGGCAGCAAGGGAGGGGAGGGTGGCAGCGAAGGTGAGGAGTTGCGGCAGTGGCAACAAGTTGGAATGAGAGAAATGGGTGGCTGGACGGCTGAACTACAGGTGAACAGCAAATATGTTTTGTTCCCAGTGGCAGTAGTGAGAGGGGGTATTGGCGGGAAAGATGAAAGACAGTTACATCTAACACACTTGAAAGGAAAATACAATGACATGACATCCGAAAATATAAAATAGCAAGAAATACGACACAAGCAACCAAATTAGGGTGAATCTTGGGGTGGTGGAGATGATCGGCGAGGGTTTGGCCTCAGGAGAGGTGCAACAAGTGGAGGAACGGCTGGAAGCCGTCGCAACAGTAAAATTGTGTGGTTAACCGCGAGGAGGAGATGCGAAGCTGTAGAAACGACAAGTGCGGGGCCAGCAAATAAGAGGGTGTTTCAAGTCGGGGGCAGCAAAAAAGAGGGTGCTGAACAGCAAGGAAGTGGGTGGGAGAGGCTGTTGTAGCTGCGGCAGCAAGGGAGGGGGACGGCGGCAGCAAAGGTTTGGAGTTGCGGCAATGGCAACTAGTTAGAATGAGAGAAACAGGTGGTTGGACGGCTCGGACTGCTCGTGAACAGCAGATAGGTGCTGTTCCGGGTGGCAGCATTGAGGGGGAATGTCGGCGGTAACAGCAGGGATGCAATGCGCTGCAGGATAGCAAGAGGACAGCTGTCAAGGGCCCAAACAGCGAGTATAGGTGGCTGTAATTGGAAAGACTGCAGTGAAAACAGCAACGACAGTTGTTCGGGGATGGCTGCAGTAGTGGAGAGTAACCAAGAGCGATGTGGGGAGATTGGGGAAAGGACTAGCGAAGATAATTATCTCCTTGGGAGAGAAACAACCGGAGCACCATCCAAGCCCTTGGATACTACCCTCAAAAAGAGAAAATGAGTACTTGAGGTTGTGCTTAACAAACTCGTGCCAAATCTAATCCTAGACTCCTATCAAAGAAAATATATAATTATATGATAAGTAGGAGTGGCCCAGGAGGATCAACCAACTCCTTAAAGGAGTAAAACTTAGATCGGTTCGGTCCAAGCAAGATGTGGGAACCTTTTGGCTACAGATGTTTCCGCGTGTGGGGCACCTTCTCGCATCCGCCATTTTACGCCCACGTCAGTTGAACTCTCAAAATTTTTGTGGGAATACTCGATTGGCCTTTTAAAATAATTTTCATTTATTATTTAATTATGTAGTTGTTAAATTAAAAGAAATTAATCCTTGAACCCTTCCCTTTTATAGGCTAAATATATTAACAAGATAATAATATGCGTACTTTATGAGATTCAAAAAGAAATGTTATGCCAAAAGAAAAAGTACAAGGCAGTAAAAAACAAAATTATTTAGATTTCTTGCATGATATTTAGTAAAAATCGAACGTTGATGATAATTTTTATTAAGATTTCTGCTCATTTTGGTGTGAAGAGCATGAAAATTTTATTCCACTAAAGAGTTGATACTCTTCTTAATATTGTAGTTAAAATCGCAAACATGTGACAATTACTCATCATTTTGTTCACTGAAGAGAAGAGTTTTCAGCGTTTCAAGAATATATAGAGAGTTCTCATTTTAGTAGCTGATAAATCGGTCAACACAATAGGACTATAAGTAAGAATATAAAACATTTTATCTTGAGAATGAGTAGAATCCAAATCTAGTTTTGTGAACAGACTGGAATAATATAGAGGTGATCTTCCACCAGATGGTCATCATGCATGACTTGAAGGATTTTTAAGCTAAGATGAGCATGCACGACCATGGAGATGACAAATAGAGAAAACATCAATCAACAGTATTATCTTTGAGGAAATTATGTGATACCTGAGTTAACCCGAACAACAATAGGAAAATCACTTGTTATTACTGAAAGCAAATTGGCAGTTACAGCCAATCTACTTGAAAAGGAAAAATACAACACGACATTCAGAAATCTAAAATAACGGTATGCACGACACAAACACTCAACTAAGGTGGATCTTGAGTGGTGGTGGTGGCAATTAGGAGCTTGGAAGGTGGAGGCAAGGTTGGGAAGGTGCAGAGTTGTGGGGAAATAGCGGCAAGTTGGTGTCAGCTTAGTGTCTTGAGCTGCAGAAAGAGGCAATTGCTGCAACCGGCAGTAATAAGCAAGAATCGGCTGTCCCGAGGGGCCAGAATGCGGGAGGGCAGCAGCATGGTGGCTTTCTGGTGGCGTTAACGAGTCTGGAGGAGGTGAAGATGGCTGGAAAGGTTCATTACTGCAGGAAAACACGGATTCCCAGCAGTTTGGGGTGGGGACAGTTAAGGAAATAGGTGGCAAGCGATGTGGGAAGGTTGGGCAATGGTGGAAGGCAGCTGTGTTGGGCAACAACAAGCTTGGGATGGGAGGGAGGTGGCTGAAACTGGTGCAACTGCAGGAAACAATAATAAAAGCTATTGTTCTGGCTGCTGCAACAGGGAAGGGTGGCCAGGAGGATGTGAAAGGGGGATGGGGGAAGATAGTCACCGTCTTCGGAGAGAGATATTGTTGGAGCACTATGCAATTTCTCAGATACAACCTTCAAAAGGAGAAAATGGATGTCGATGACTGTCCTAGACAAACTGACCCCAAAACTAAACTTAGAACATTAAAAATACAAATATGTAATAAGAGGACAACTAGAAGTAGCCCTAGAGGACTAACCGACTCCTCATAAATGAGAAAATTTGGACCGATTCAGTCCAGGCAAAAGATGGGTCACGCAAAAATGATCACGTTTGGCACTTGTTGGGTCTGCGTGGGTTTGGGCTCCCTTGCGTCTGGCATGGTGTTCCACTACTAATTGTGGGAGGAACAACGAAAGTCGGACAAAGTTCAATGCAGGAATCAGATTGAATAGAGCTGAGCTCTATAAAAGCCTCACATTGAAGATGCATTGGAGTGAGATATTCGGAATACAACTTGCACACAAAGACAAAAGCAGTCATGCAACTTGAGGGAACAGAGCTATCATGGATAAATTAGTGTGAAAACTAAGCCACGGGCGCGCTACAAAACTCTATAGAATGTCATGTGAAGGACGAGTATGTAGCTCACTTGAAGGAGTCCATGTGATAACCAACTTGTAGTTGTGCCAGACTTGAATAAGCAAAGAGAATCATGGCCCAGGTAAACCTGTGATTAGTGTTGTGCCGAGTTAGTCATGTGGCTAGGGATAGAGAGGGTTATGCAGACTTGGTTGCGTAGAAAGGGCATTGTAAAGATGATTTTGTGGGGACTAATAATTCAAGGGTCTCCTTGTATGGAAGTAAAGTTGTTGCAACAAATGGACTTGTGCTGGCATTTTCTTTAGAAAAAAATGACAAACCATGAATTGCTGAAGAGAAGGTTTGTCCGCTTTTTCATTGGAAGGTTGCAACCTATAGATTGCAACCTACAGATTGCGAGGGTGATGCTGTAGTTTTTGTTTGGTGTGTTTTAAGTTAAAAATAATTGCTAAATGTAACTTCCTTTTTTATTATGATATCTTTATTTCTTATGATTGTTCACATTATAGACCTCTATACAAGGGGCCAAAATTGGCCAGTAAGTGACATGTGTTCCCTCTTTTTTTTTTCTGCTTTTTATTTATCATTTGAGAGTTGAGTTTTGTCTAAGCGGCGATCGACGATTAAAAGAGTGCTCTTATTTGGTTTAGTAAAAAAGAATAAAATATTAGTTCTCTTTCCGCCTAGTTAAGTAAGACCAACTTTATGGTAGTCTCCATGGATCATTTATTGCTTCAAGTCACCGTTTATAAACTAAATGAGAAGAATTATTTTCATTTGCTTGCTTGAGAAAAAGGATAGATTGTATATTTAAATGATGACATCTATCGATATGAAATTTTCAATCCTTTTTATCATGGGATACCGTCAATTTCTTGTAATATCTTGGCTTATTAATTCCATGGAAAAATATATTGAATCCCTATATTTGGTCTACAACAGTGTATAGGAATTATGGGAAAATGTCAATGTGATATTCTCGATGCTGAAAATTTTGTTTAATTTGGTAAATTTCTAAATCATTCTTGCGATTTTGAGCAAGGAAACATGAGTGACACGAAATACATTTCAAAAGAAAAAAAAAATTATTAAGAATTAGGCAAATGATTAATGTGAAGAGTATGTAGCTAAATTGTCACACTCAACACATATCCTTCTTAGTTGAAAAGACTTAACCGAGGCTGCATAATTCAATTGGTTGAACTTTTCAACAAACCCCATTTTGGAATTTACCTGCTGGAATAGAGTGAGTGATTAAGGTGTATTGGCTTGGAAACCCAATTTGCGGCAAATCAAGTAGATTTTACAGCACAATCATAAGAATCTAATGTTTAACACAATATAATTAAGCTGATGCTTAAATATCTTTTTCATTCAACTACAAAACTTCTAATAATGTTATAAATCATTTGCATAACATGAAATTTTCTTTTCATGCATCCCTAATTGTTCTTTCTTTCTTTGTTTTTTGTTTTTTTTTTTTTGGTTAGAACTATACATCAATTCATACAATATTTATTTCTAAATCTGAACCTTGCTCAGGATCATCCTCATCTTTCCCTTTTCCTAAAATAAAAGCTAATATCTAATGAGAACAAGATAAATAATTCTAAAATAGAACTCAAATATATATTGAATTAAACAATAATGATATATTACTCATAAACTGTACATGCAAAATTAAAATAAAATATATACTAGTTTTGTGCAGTACATGTAATCATTATGTCATAGTATGTGAGGTAACTATACTAATGAAAAATTTAAAAGAAAACTTTAATGTCAACATAATATTCACTATATTATGTCAAGTTTTTAGGCATCAACATGAATTATTGCTTTCTTCTTATTAATCTTTTGCTTAGTTTATTTATTTCTTAACATTGTTTGCTTATTTTATTTATTTTTTAACATAAAAGATCTACTTCAGCTTTAGAACATATAAGATGTGTTGGTATAGGTTCATTGGCTTTCATAAGATGGTAAACTTTATTAGACTCGCACTACAAATTATTCACATTTGAAAAAGCCGACTGCTTTTTAGTAAAGAAATATAATCTTTTTCTTTTCTGCTCTTAATTGTGCTGAGGTTATGAATCCACCCAGAAGCATATCACATGGCAGGTTATCCTCACTTATTTTACTCTTTTAGTCCCTCGCGTGAAATTAACTTTGAACTTTGTCTGAATTTTGAGTTTCATGTTTTAAATGTTTCTTGTTGTTACTTGTTTTAAATTTTTGAACTTTGTTTGGATTTTTGAGTTTCATAAGATAGTATACGTTATTAGACTCGCACTACAAATTACTCGCATTTGAAAAGCTGACTGCTTCTTTTTAGTTAAGAAAGTTAATCTTTTTCTTTTCCTCTCTTAATTGTGCTGATAGAGGTTATGAATCTAAGCATATCACATGGCAGGCTATACTCACTTATTTTCCTCTTGCAGTCCCTCACATAGAAACATCAAAGTAAAAATTGTTGATGCATCTCTATATGGATATATGGAATTAACTTTGAACTTTGTTTGAATTTTACGTTTCATGTTTTAAATGTCTCTTGTAGTTACTTGTATTTAAGCAAACTAGCAAATGATTTTAACCGAAAAATTTACATTCTTACAAAAATTATCTAGAAGGATTAGAGTTTGGTGAAGAGATTGGTAGTGTTAGCGAGACATTATATTTATAAATCTAAAGAGAGTAATCGTGCCATTTTTATCAAAATGATTTTATGATTTTGAAAAGAAACCATTCTATTTTTTAAATCTTTTTAACTTATTTATTTCTTTTTTTGGTATTAAAAAGTTTTTCAATTTAAAATTTGTTAGCATGCCAAATATAGAAGAATAATCTTTAAACTTAAACAATATATAAGGCCACCAAAGCTAGGATTCATCCAAATCTCAAATTCGAACTCCAAATGATGGTTCATCACTTTTATTTTTTATCACACTTGTGTGCTATCTATATTTGTTAAAAAGGTAATTTTTTAACCCACAACTTGAAATCTAAATACTTCGGTGTAATAGAGGTAAGTTTTTAACCTCATTCTAGGAGGTTATTTAAATTAGAGTAGTTTTATCTATTAAAGTTGTCCCTCGATACGGAAACAAAATGGTTTTAGCTCAACCCAAAAAAGAATAAAGACGATATCTTTAAGATGTGGCTAGATTTATTATCTATTATGTTCATTATTAACACTTCCATATATTATTAGTGTTATGCCATCCTAATTGCTTGCTATCTTATAATTATGCTGCCTACAAATTCACATTAAATCAAAACTCCAATATATTTTCCAAATGCTTTCTTAATACTTGTATCATTTTTAATTTTTCACTTAATGGCTGTTTTGTTTGCTAAAAAGAAAGATGCAATATAAAAAAATGCGGTGTAATTGAATTGTAGTGTACTCAAAATTTTTTGAAGTTATTTGATTATGTATAAAATAAATGTATGGACTTATTTCTGTGTTTGGTTTGAAGAAAAATGAATTAAAACAAAACCCGATGGGCGACAGACAACGATGGGTGACGGTTGGCTAAGCGATGCATTGTGTTCTGTAAGTGGCTAGGACGGCAGACATCTTTGAAGAGTGTGGTTGCGGTCATACTTTGTGGCGGTGATGACGATGGAGGCTAGTGGTTTGGATTAGCAATCGGTGGCTCGTGGGACTAGAGCATAGTGGCAGCTGACAATGAGCAACCTGTGGCAAGCGACAACCGGTCGAGGGCTACGACGAGTGGTACTTAGTGGCGGTGGTAGCTGGCGGCCAATAGTAGCTGGTCGGCAACTAAATGGAGGAAAAGGTTGTGACCGATGGGTGGTGGCATACCAAACATTTTACAAAGATAATGTATTTAGAATTCGCCCAAATTCACTAACTTTCAAATACTAAGAAATTGAACTAGCTAGTGAATTCCAAATGTATTGAAATTTTGCATGGCGTTTGTTTTTTTTTTTTTTACCCGATAGATAATTAGCGTATTAAACACCTCTGCATTCCTTTTGCAGGGCATTTCTAGTTCCACCAACTGAACAATTTTTTAAGCTTTTTGGGTGAATTGATTTGTCTATAAACACAATCCTAATAAAAGTCAATTTAATCTTAATTGCATATGTGATAATTTTGAAGGGTTAAATGTTTTTTCTTTGATAAATAAAAAAATTAAGAGAGTTTCCTTTTTAACATTATTTCTCATGAAATTCTCAAACTCACTAATAGCATCAACATCAACCTTCCTCAACCCAACAACATGGAGGCTACTGAAACTCCTGTTACTTGTTCCCATGAATCCCATTGAATTACCTTTACTGGAAGGAGGAATCTACAAATAAGTAAAACCATTCTACCTTCTGAAGCTTATCTTGAATCCTACTCAAACTTGGTAAATTCATAATATCTTCTTTTTGATGGTACAACTAATTTTCCTATAAAAGGCTTTCCAATCTAACAATGATTTGAATTTTGATGACAATAGAAACTGCCCTTAATAATCATAAACGGAGAGACACAGTTAATGAGGATAAAGAAGTGAAATATAGAAGTTATTCAAAGACCAAATGATAAAATGGATCCTTAATGTGATATATCAATCTTATGAATACATAAAAGATATAAAACATGATTGGTTGTAAAAGAATTAACCCTAACTTAAGGGATTGTTTATTTTAAACTGTTTGTTAATTTCGTGAAAATTTTAATAACCTTTGGGTTCCTTTTTAATGGCAAGCAATCTTGATCGGCCACTTCATCAACTGGGTGTTAAGAATCCATTAAATGATGACTTACATGAGAAATCTTATGCAAATCATCCTTCAAGGATCAATGACTACGAAGAGACATGCATAGCATACAAAATAAAAAAAAAAATCAATTTATGAGCTGAAATTATCATATTGAGCTTTGTTGGAAAGATTCATAAAAATTGTGAATCAACATGGGTTAAAATCGACCTTTTTTTTTTTGAAAAGCCCAAGGACTGATTTTATTTAAATAGAGAAGATATATGAAGGTTGTATGAGAGGGCCCAATAGAGGCACCCTATCCATACGATACCAAGTATAGTAATATCCCAACTAAAAGATACAAATAAACTCAAAAAATTAAAATTTGCAAAAAACAAGCAGCTAGTGACGAGCCAGTTTAGTCCTGCCTCTTCCTCTAGTTTTAAGAGCGGAGCCAGATAACAAACTTTGAAGTGTCGTGTCATTGCCCGAAATAACCAAAATATCATCCATTAAGTTTCCAAGTTTGAGTATGCCCCCAACCTTCTTCTTTCGTCGAGAAGTGTAAACCCGCCAACCTTCATCAGAAAACTGGCTCATGTGATCCTCGGTCTGATTAGATATTAGAACCGCAGTAGAATGAAAGGTAGTTAGGGCTGTCAAAAAAGCTCGTTGTTCGCGAACAGCTCGTGTTCGGCTCGTTAAGTAGCTCGTGTTCGGCTCGTTTACTTAATAAACGAGTCGAACACGAACAGATTTTTAAAGATCGAATTATAAACGAGCCGAACATGAACAGCTCCCTGTTCGCTCGTGTTCTGCTCATTTTAGCTCGAAATAAAAAAAAATTATATAACTATTTATGTAACAATATATTATATATATTTTTTATATAATATTATATTATATATATTTATATCTAAGTTTAAATCATAACACCTCAAGTGACAATGTGGTTAGTGCATTCTTTTGTATATATTTGATCCAAGTTCGAATCCCACATTTTAGATCTATTTTTCTCAATTTAAGTTTAACGAATCAATTTCGATCTGAATATGAGCTTAACACGAACACGAATATTTTAATCGAGTCGAACACGAACACACTGTTCACCACGAGCCGATTTTGAACACGAGCTATTTCGAACGAGCCGAACACTAGCCAAGCCTGAGCTCGCTCAAGCTCGACTCGTTTACAACCCTAAAGGCAGTCGTTGCTACAACGATGGGTTCCAGTGTATGTGAAGTGTGAATTGTCACCTCTGCACCTGATGCTTCCTGAATCGGAGCTGTGGGGCTATCCTGATTTTGCGGTCTGAACATTATCCGTTGTAGTATGGTCAGGAGAAGGGTTCCCAGGGGCAGCACCAACTTCTGTCTTGTGTTGATTCCCTCCTCAGGTTGGTTATCATCAGGTTTGTTGGGATCGCATTCAGGCACGTGGGGTGCACTTACGACATGTTCTTGCTTTTGACTATTAGTTCTCAATTGTGGATGCAATCTGAAACATTTTTCCTGCGAGTGTTCAAACATCTTGCAGTGCTTGCAGTCGTAAGGTTTTTATTCCATAATGATTTTTTGTCAATAACCATTGTGAGCAGAGCCAAGCCAGACGTCTTCTACATCTGGTAGTGTAATATATTTTTCAATCAAAATCCTTGCAGTAAAGGGCATTGATTTTGGACTATGTTTGATCATACTTTGTTCTATAAGCATAAGTGTGGAAGTCAACCCAATTGATTTTGTATTTTTTTATCATTGGTGTTAGAGATCATAAATTGGAAATAGGTACTTGAAGAAATTACTAGCGGATGAAATCTAAATCAAACAACTTCGGTGTTTTGGGTCTCTCGGAATAGAAATTTCTAGGATCAAATTTGTCTTCACCATCTTACAAAAGTTATGTTCTATATCTCTTAGAATACACTGATTTAATTGGAAGCAAGCATGTTGACACTCCAACAGATATTAGCATTAAATTGACTGATGTTGGAAATCAGTTTTCAATTGATAAAGGCATATATCAAAGATTCATGAGGAAACTCATCTGCTCGTCTCATACCAGATTCTATGTAGCTTTGTTGTTGGCTAAGTTTGTTCAAGCATACCACGTAAATGTATGTTTGAAGACTGTTACTAGGGATCTCAAATACTTGAGCATACATTTTGGGAAAAAATTTTCCTCCAAAAAATAAAAATCTAGAATTATTGAAACATATATAGATATTGATCATTGGATTTATAGTGGATAGATCGACTTAGAAAATTTTTTGTTGGGTACGGTAGTTTCTTAACAAAATGTTACTAGGATTCTTAAAACTATTATGAGGATTTATTTTGACAATAAGGCTCATACGAGTTATAAATATCACTCACAATTCTTTCCACATGATCAAACAAAAAAATGTTGAGATAGATCTATATTTTATTTATGAAAAAAATCGAGTGGAAATTTATGTGTCTAGAGCATTCTCTTCTTCGGTGAAACTACGAACATCTTAATCTAAGGATTTGTTCGACCCATATTTGAAGAAGTAACTGACAAGCAGCGTTTGTTAGATGATTATAAACTAGTCGGAGGTGGAGAATTCAATGTTGTAGTTGCCTGTTACCGTCCCTTTTTATCATCATTGCATGATATCTCACGGATTTCCTTTCATGATAGGGAAGTTGTGTCAATAAATTGTCTCATGCTAGTGGTTTTTTAAGGAGGAATGATAGTCCACGGGTTACTAAGATGGAGGATATTGTCCCTGCTCTATTAGATGAAGCAAGTGACAAATTGTGGAGATGGATGTTGTGCTTAAGAATGTTCTAAATTAAAGAAATTTTGCTATAAGCAATTTCAGTTCATTGTTAGGGTATGTTTATTTTTTTTCTCTTTGTTATCTTTGTAGACATCTACATAAGTGGCCGATTTC
This sequence comes from Phalaenopsis aphrodite, assembly GCA_003013225.1. Lineage (NCBI taxonomy): Eukaryota > Viridiplantae > Streptophyta > Magnoliopsida > Asparagales > Orchidaceae > Phalaenopsis > Phalaenopsis aphrodite. The sequence goes on from NEWO01000094.1 coordinate 1,015,104, forward strand.
GGCCAACAAGGGACAAGAAGTACACTGTTTTTCTTCCTTCGTCTTACATATTCAAACCCACTATTATTTAGAAGAGATAATTGAACTTAAAAAATAATAGAAATTTTGTCATAAATAGCAATGGGCTTAAAAAAGGTTGAATACTGACCATTTCAGCTCATTTGTAACCTGATTTGACTTGTTTTGATTAGCTTATGAATTCTAGCACTTTTCTTTTGCTGAACTAATTTACTTGTAATGCATCGCCTTAAATGGATGAAATGTCGAACATACATGTCAGTTGAACTCCTCAATGTAGCCATGAAATTCATTTGGTTCACTAGGTAAAGTCTAATTTCAAAGATAAAAAAAGGCGCCTTTTATATAAGAGCCACTGTAGATGAATCTACCAAAATTTTTTTACCAAAAATAAATAACACCATAGCTTAGTACAGTTGAGAGTTTTGCTCAAGGACTAAAACTTACTTGAAGATCAAATGAATTTTTTGCTGACATCGAACTTCAATCGTGTTGAAAAGCCAAACCATGAGCCCTATTTTTGGTTCTTTTGATTTTGGAGCCAATTTCAAAGCAGGTTGGGCACACGTAAGTAGGTTTGCATTCATCTTTAAATATTAACTAGCATGTGGGTGCATACTTGTATAGATATGTGTGTATAAGCATATAATATAAAAATTATTTGATTCGAGTCAACTTGTAGTGAAATTAATTTTGAGGCTTGTCAGCTCAAAATTGAGTTAATTTGAGCCACAATTTGATTTTGAGCTGATTATTATAGGTCCAAGCTGATTACCAACTTAGATTGTATTAAATGCCATGATCAATCATTGCAATTGAATGATGGATATAAATAAAAACCCATTAGATATCTAACTTCTAGAGTCAAATTCAAAATGAAATAATTGTCATCATCAGCTTGATCGTATGCAATATTGAACTGAGCTTGATGAGCTTGATGGCCACTATGAATGAATCCTCCCTTCAGAACGATAGGTGTTTTAATTGGGCGTTTTAAATGCAAGTAGGCAGTGGAAAATAACTACATGGTTTTTGCAGTGAAAAAACACAACAATGCTTTTATATAAATCATGTGGTTCCGGTTGATGGTTACTACAATTTTTAGATTTTTTATTTATTTATTTTTTTTTTAGAAAAAGCCCAAGGGCTAATATATTAAAGCGGAAAAAATACAGCTTTGATAAACCTGTTTCGTGTTGGAAAATTACTGTAAGAGATGTGTCAGTGAACTTACTACTGAAGAACTAAACATATAGGAAAAATATTAATCTGATTTGTGACTTGGATTTTTAAATACATTGGAAAAAAGGAAGACTGCCGTAGCATTTTATCCAAATGTAGTTGTTATTCAGCTTTCTTATCATTGAGAGCGAATGTAATGCTAATTGCAGAGAAATTCCTGTTTTTTCAGTAATTTCAAGCCCGAATCCTGTCTGGAACTCATTTATTGTGCTTTTATGTTTGTAACTTCTCTATTTTCTTCATGCTACTTTCACATATGACTTATTAGTCACTTCATAGATTTTAATGATTGTAATAATTCTTGTGCAGTTTTGTGTGTGTGTGTCTCTCTCTATATATACATACATACATGCATGCTTATATGCATAATACATACATACATACATATATCTATCTATCTATCTATCCATCTATATATTTATATATTATATTGGTATTACTTTTTACATGTCTTATCATTTATATCATAAATTAGAGTTTTAACTTGCTTTGTATTTCAATTTCTTAGTGCGGAGCGAAACTTTCTGATCCAAGTCCAGATTCAGCTGGCCCTATGGTGACTGAACTTCTCATTCCAGAACCAACGGACCCTTTCTCATTATTCAAAGAATTGCCGATTTTGGAACCCATTGGTATGTATTATCGATTTAGTCATGTGATTTGGAATACTTTTAAATGTTAATACTTTTTATCCTCATTATGTTAAAAGGAAATGCTTATCTAATTCCAGTTGGACCTGGGAAAATTGTTATTTCACTTTTAATGTTCTCTGTAATCAATTCTTTCCTATCTAATTTATTCCCTTGACTCTTAAATTTAACATGTTCAGTAGGATTCATCTGTAATGCAATAAAATGGTTAAAATATTAGTCTAAGAATCATGTTAATCGCAATTTGCGTGCCCCTGACGGGGAGGTACTTCATCATGAAAATCAACCAGATAGTTTCTTTGAATTCAAGTACTAATTGGCTAGCATTCTTAGGCATAGACACTCTCAGTCACATTTTTGTTCAATTCTACTATTCATGCATATATACTCTCTCAGCCATTCTCTCCTTTTTAAAAGCATGCAAGTTCAAAGTACTTGAAGTTTTGTAAGTTCTTTAGGATCACTTCATTTTTTTCTATGCTTGAGGACTCGTAAGCATTGAAAGCATGTTACTTCTAGATATGTAAATTTTTTTACATTTTATGCAATAATTGGCTAGAATTATTAGGCACAAACACAGTTGCAGTCACATTTTCATTCAATATAACAATTATTATGGCATATAATACCCCTTCTATTCTATTCTCTTTTCTGAGAGCATGTTAGTTTAAGATTTGTGAATGCTTATTTAGTTCGTTAGGAGTACTTGATTTATTTGACGCTTAACTACTCTTATAGATTTAGCAGGGTTCAAAACGAGCCTCTTTTTCATTTATATGAAACATTGAAATATTAGGCTTTTCCAAGTGTATCACATCCAAATTATACAATCATAGTTTACACCAAATTTCGTGAGCAACAGTTATGTCTGAAAGATATCAGTTCTTTTGCAGTTAAGTTCAATTGTGGCAATGATGCTTTAAATAACATCTGAACTGTTCTCAACTGATGTATTTTCAGAATCAAATTCATGCGCATCTTCTCTTTCGTCTTTCTCGTTCTCTTCTTAATGCGGGAGCTTTTTCCCGCAGAGTTTTCTCGTGGTATTGTACCAGCTACAGTACAACGAGAAAACATATAGTGGGAGACGGAGTTGGGCCACCAAAATAGTTTTGGTTTCTTTGTTTCCCGCTTCTTCCTCCCTTTCTGGTTGTCGCCCAAAGAAGAAGTTTTGCTTTCCTATTTTATCTATTAGCTATTATATATGCTTGTGCTTTCTGAATTAGGTTTATGTTTTGGTGACTTTTCTTTTCAAATTTATGTAGAAGTCTTGGTTTTCCCTTGCGAAATTTGTATCCAATGACAAGTGGTGCTCCAGATGTATCCTGCTACGAGGTGGTGTTGTATCCTCCATGATTTCCTCCCTACCATCTTTCTCATTTGCTCTTACCACCTGCCATTATCCCTTGTGTCGTTGTCCCTACCTCCGTACCTTTTGAAGCCGCCCACAATAGCCCTCGGGCTGCTTTTTCTGCAGTTATTCGCCTGCTAGCCACCGCCCCTCCCTTTCAGTATTCTTGCCGCCCAAACCACACCTCCCCTCTGCTGCCCCAGCCTTCCCACTGTGTTGCTGCCGCTCAGCCAGGACATGCCTCTCTCATACTGTCCAATTGCTATTCACCTTTTCTTCTCACTGTCATCACCCAAGAAAGCTTCCTTACTTATTGCGCTGCATTTCTGCACTTCCCCCTCACTGCCACCTACATTCATTTGTTGCGGCCACCCCCGCCATCTCGATCCACCTAGCTGACCTCCACCACTTTGGGCTACACTTTAGGGGTGTTTGCTTGTGTTTTTTTATGTTGTCATTTATTTTCGTTTGAGGAGTCATTGTTGTAACCTTATTTGAATCTAGCTAATATTTCTATTTCTATTGTGGTTTTAGTTAACTCCGATATCACTTCATTTTCAACACTAATATCGAGGTTTATATTAGTTCACTCACTTTCAAGTTGTCCTGTTAAAAAAAAAATTTAAATCCCTTTTAGTGATAGTTCCACTCCCTTAAAGTAATTTTTTAAATTTTGAGTATTTTAGCAAAATATATAGTTTAAATATAAGAAGAAATGGGTTTATGTACGGGAAATATTTGTTATATGTAAAATCCAAGGTAAGTGGAAAAGCCTCCTCCAGTGATTTATTGTTATGTTGTGTTGTTTCTCTTTTAGGCTTAGTTCTTGACCTATATCTAAACTTAAAAAGCATTGTTTTTAGATTTTGTCAAACTCTAACTAGCTCCCCTTAAGGGTCGGCTATGGTGCGGTAGAATCGGGTAATTTAGTTAGACTAAATTCTCATTACACTTGTTCTGACTTGTAGAATGA
>NEWO01000094.1:1025042-1041657 GCA_003013225.1 Phalaenopsis aphrodite
CCTGAATCTCAACAAAGTGCTCAAACTCTTACTTTCGTACTCTGCGTATCTTCTTCAGCTCAAACTTGGGAATCATCTGCAATCTGCAAGGCTGTCCTTTTGGCTCATCTCTAGAAACAACCCGTGACCATCTGGCTTGATAAATCGTGGTATGTCAGCTCTACATCTCGGTGCTTCTTGCTTCTGAACACCATCAAAGCTGTTGTATACTCTTCAAAAGTTCTGTAATGCTCCAAACGAAGAACATTACATTCTAGGCATTTGGTGAAGGATTTAGCTGAATACATGTCTCGATATATCTGCATTGCATATTGGACATCCTGCGCAAAGCTTGTCAAGTGGACTTCGTAATGTAGGCTCTACAAGGATCTCTAGCCCATTCTCTATAACTGGAATACTGGTTAAAATCTCTTATGGTGAGCGGTTGTGAACTTCTTTGTCAGAAATTGGAGCAAGCTTCGAAGCTGTCTCTCTGTCATGCCTCCTCTCCAATCGATCCAAAGCCCTGTGCTTATGGTGATTGACATTCCTGTGATGTTTCAGTCTCAATTGTGCATCTGGGACTCTCTCTGAGGTAGCACTGACTAAGGGTCTGTTTGGGGCAGCTGCAGCTTATCCAACTTATTCAAATAAGCAGCTTATTCTGATAAGCTGTTGATTAGCAGCTAATCCAGATAAGTTGGCTGGCTGTTTGGTTTGTGCATTTGAAAAACAGCTAATTTACAGTTATTTCTGGATAAATGACCATTATGCCCTTGGTTAGGATAAGTTATGTAATTGTTTGGTTTCTACGTTTGAAAAACAGTTGATTTGTAGTTGTTTGTGGATAAATGATCATTTTTTTCATCAATTTTTAATTAAGCATGAGAATCTGGATAATTGATCATATGATTCTAATAACTATACAAATGAACGCACCACCTTAAACAAAAATTTTACCTAAAGCAAAAAGTTTCCACTTTTTTTCTTTATACTTTTTTTCTAAGCATTTCCAAACTCTATCAAAGGCCATTGGAAAGCACATATCTCACAATACTAGTAGGAAAGGTTCTTATTTTAACAACCGAGTTTAGAATTTATAATTTATATCATCATCAACACCCATATTATTATGTTGAATAAACTCATATTATTTTACGCACATGATAGTCTAGCACTACACACAACAGAATATAGATAGATAGATAGGGCAACAATAAAACACAACATAATATAGATCGATGAGAACAATTACATTACTCTATTATACCATCCTACCGTAACTTCTACATCATCAACAACTACCATTTGAAACACAACTGGAAAGAAGGATACACACCTCACTTAATAGTGAGTATCAATAAACAAAAAAAAAATGTTAAAATTACAAGAAAAAGAATGACAATATTCATTTTAAAATGTAGAAGCATGTCACAAGGAAAGTTGTCCGATTGGGACACAGTTGAACCCCGAGCAACAGTGTTCGGTTGGGATACTGTCCACCCTTGAGCGATGTTCTCCCGTTGGGATACCATCAAACCTTGAGCGACATTTTCTGTTTGGGATACCGTAGAATCCGTCGGCCTGTCTGCCCACCTGATGAACCTACAGTTGTCCAGTCCGTCTGCCCACCACGGGCACTTATAAAACTATCGCCTGTAGCTATGTTGTTGGTGTGACATGAGTAACAACGATTGCAATCCGCACCGGCATAGTATTCGTCCGAACTTTCATGAATACCTGGAGCTCATCGTTCTGTAATTATTAAAGAAAGAATGCATCGGTAAAAAAATTAGATGAAATAAAAAAAATCGTACAAAATGAAATATGAAAAGAATTTAGACAGAGAAAAGAGAAGGCATTATTAGTATAATCTTGCATGAAATCAATATTTTTCATCGTTTTGTATCATAATAAACTTATGAATCATAATAACTTTTTTTAAACTAATCTTCAATATGTAATCATCAAAAATCATGTAACACATTCTTGATAATTGCTAAAGCTCATACAAGGATCTTTTAAGAAGATATAATTGATTTTCAACTCCCACTTCAATGAAATAATTAAATAGCTTTATGAATACTATTTCTGCCAACACTCTATGAAAAAATGTGGAATTCACACCCAATTTTTCAAGCAACATACTGAATCAAGTAAAACGGCTGGCAAGGTCATAATTGATGTGTGCTTCACAATGGGATAAGATATGTCATTGCAATTCACACATTCTTCGTATAAGAAGCACCTTGCAATCAGTATTTATTTGAATTTAATATCCTTAGATTCAATAAAACTATACTTCTTTTTGAACAATCACTTGCGACTAATGACCGTTTGGTGGATTGGTATGTCCACCACTACTCAAATATTGTTTTTCTTTGATCATATTATTTCTTAATCGCAAAACCTGCTGCAATTTACTTCTTTCATCACTCTCCATTGTTTTTCTATAAGATTTATCAAATCTATAACAAGGCATATGCTATTTGATCGACGAGACCATACCTTTGTCTTCCTTTGACTGCACAATGAGGTTTGTCTACCAAACACAGTAAGAACTCAACCAAATTAGAAAAGATCAAAGAGAAAAACAATGGAATAGCTTAACTGAAAATATGATATAAAAATGAATAAGTGCAGACCAGAAATACACATTCACCTGTAAGATCACACAAATTTATAGAATCATCGTTGTCGAAGGTTATGTTAGATGAAAAAAACTCAGGCTTAAGAGTCAAACTTGGGAGTAGAATCATTACTATATACTTCTTTTGCTTGTCAAAGAGACGTTAAAAAATAACCGAAAAATTAAAAAACAGATCCAAACAAAATGATTCAGGCATGATCTTAACAGCTTGGGGTTTTCTTGGAAAGCCCAAAGATGTTTCCCATAGTCATCATTGTCATTTTAGTTATCACCTTCTTCAAATCCATCATCCTTGAGGATTTTTGACCACTTCATCATGACCATCCTCTTCAGATTCATCATTCTCAACACATAGTTGCATTCGTCATTGTGTCTACCTAACCAGCTCATCTAGTTGCCCTCATCGCTGACGCCATTTTCCCAACTCTCCATCATCACCAACATCTCACCCGACATCCACTCCTGCAAGCATCCCTCTATTCAAAAGAGTTGCAGCTGGCCCTTTCCATACAAAACAGAAATAATGTTTATGTTACATGTGTCCAAATTGATCTCTCTTATTACTATTTGGCCCCAAATTCAAGTTGCCATTGTTATATGATTTATTGAACACAATAGCTAGCACTCATGCTGTTTTCCAAAATGTGCAGAAAAGAAACCGAAACATTCCTCAAGGATAAAAGAAGTCATTCAGGTCTAATACTAAACATCTAGCCAACAAACTAAAAAAAAAAAAAAAAACTTAGAACATTTCTCTAAGTTCCCTGGTTGAACATATTGTTGAGCGTAGATGACAAAAAAGAAAATGATCACAACGGGAAGGAAATCTGCAACACTGGCATCTGCATATCCAGAGATCTTACAGCGCGAAGGAAGCTCCTACGGGAGCCGAAAAAAATGGCTGCAGTTTCCTCCCCTCCGACATGGATGAGAACCTTTGAGCGTTCGATTATTCGCCGGAGCAAGTGATGCAGGTAAGAAGCAACGATGATCGTCGTAAAGCACTGCATATTTCAAGGTAACTGTGGCGAGCCAAAATTGAAGCAAAGGGAGACAAGAGAGCACGCGAGCTAGGGCAGCCGATCGAGCAACTCGAGAAGAGAGCAAGGCGAGAGAGGCGAGGCTCTAAGATTGATCACGGGATGGAGATCGAAAGGGCAGCGATGTAAAACGTTGCAAAGAAACACCGACCACATCCGGCGGCCTCGATCCTACAAAATATTCATTATATGTCTTCGAGTGTTTTGAATCTGCCGATCAAACACGAGAAACAAACAAAAGTTAGATTTTGAAAATTTAAAAATGTCAAAGGCATAAATAAGCTATCTCAAACGGGACTTAAGTCCTCTGTCGGCACCATGACCATGGACTGTAAGTGAATGATGCATTAATTATGCTTTCCACTGGGTCCTTTGTATCTAGAACATTCTCTGACTTCTTCCTCTTTAATAATGATTCCTCTTTAGTGTTGATTCTCATTGTTGGCTTTAATCCTTCCACCTCTATGACTAACTACACTCAATTGGGGGTCTTCGTAATCCACATCGACTTGTCCATAATTGATGTGACAGTTTTATGTGGTGCATTGTAAATATCTTTCAATACTACAATGCACGAACGACATCACAAATAATAAATATGCAGTTAAATCCCAATAAAAATAAATTCAGTATAAATAATTTTATCTTTTAAATTATTTAAGATGTCAAACCGTAATAATAACACAAGTATACGTATGACTCAAGTAATAAAGTGTTCTAATGGAGTCCTAAGTATCGATCCCACATAGAGTTGAAATTTCTTATGGTTATAACGTCAAACACAGTATTCAAACTATAAAACTCAAGTAAACAAAAAAATCTAAAGTAAATTTATTGTATGCTAAATGAAATGTAGTTAAAGAAACTAAGTTAATTAAACTTGCTAAACTTTATAAGTAAACTTATAAAGACTAGACAATTTTTTTGTAACGAAGAGTTCAAATTTAAGAAAGTATCATTCTCCTTTACAATGAGTTTATGGATTGTAAAGTAATTAAAATTATTTAAAATACATACAAAATTGTATTATGCCAAATAGGAGCAATCTTATTATTTACCCTCTGAGAGTGCATAAAGAACATTGATTAATCTAGAGTTTGATCCCTAAATCTATGGTTAGGTTGAGAGGATATTGGCTATCATGCCAAAGCTCTCACTTCTCGCTCCCCTTAGGGCTAACAATCTCGCTTTAGTTTTCAAACAACTTGATCAAATTGGGGATTTTAATCTGTCACCTTAAAACCTCAAATTCTGTGCCCATGAAAGTTTATTTTCCTATTTATTTGCATGTAACCCCATGGAATACATTCTCACCCATGAAATTGAATGTGACTTTTACCTTGTTGCTTAAAGCATAGCTCTTTCGGTTCTTATGTTTCTCAATAAATTTTAACATTTCAATTGGCCAGATCAACAAGTAAAAGAAGATTATAGTTCAAATCATCACAATTTATTGACATTTAAAACCTTATATAACAAAATTAATTATTCACAAAATCATATCTATTGTAGGGGAAAGATAAAGAAGATCACTCAGAATTCATGTGAATGATATGACAAAACTTAGATTTTATATATAAAAATAAGTTTATAAAGAAAGGAAAGAACACAACTTATCTAACACTCCTTCTGAAGCAAATCTCTTGAAGTTTCCTTTAAGCACTTTCTCTCTTTATAATCACTCTCGATTCTCTCTTAAAAATTTAATGAAGAAGGAATCTCTCACATTCCTTCTTCTCTTACAACTTTAGAAGAAAATCTTCTCTTCTCCCAAGTCTTTTCTCTCACTCCAACTCTTCTCTTCAAACCTCTCACCCTCTCGCTTCTCTAGACTCCTCCTCTTTTATAATTAGGGTCAGCCTTCAGTTCAAGAGAATTCAAATTTCCTTCTTTTTTTCTCAAAAGGCACACCTCTTCACACCAAGAGACAAGCCACTTCATTTAAGAGCCTTTCTAAAGTGTCTAGACGCATTGAATCACTCCATGGGGTGTTTGAATTGATTGGAGCCTTCAAAAACTGCTAAAAAAAAGTCACTAACTGCCTTACTTTGTCTTATTTCGTCTCTAGTGTCTTTGGGTCAGTTCTGGTGCCTTTAGCGCTAGCCTACTAAAGTTTGCGTTGTTCTGCATTATGGCGTCTCTAGCACGAGGATGCTAAAATGTTATGTTTTGACTCCAAATTTCTTCTTTCCTTTTTGCTCCTTTTTGCTCATTTTTGCTCTTTTTTGCTCCATTTGCCTAAAATTGACATACCTGCAACTAAACATGAAAATACTCTTCTTTAAACTGCAATATCATCAAAATTAAGCATAAAATGTATATATATAATCGCACATTATTTTGGTGTATCAAGTTCCCCCAAACTTAAATATTACTTATCCTCAAGTGACTCTTTTACTACATAAACAATATGACTTATGATAGAGATTAATATATAACTTCTATAATTTGTTTTAATAGATATAACAGTATAACTTAAGAAAAACTTTTAACAACTTACGTTAAAACTATAAGTATAAAACATCTAGTAATCAAGTTTAATATTTCTGAATCTCCATTCATTTCAAGAAGAATTGTAATTTGTCATATTAAAGATACTTGAAATATCCATATAAAAAAAATTTCATGAAAACTTTATTAGTAAAAATGCTAATACTCAGTTACAAGTTTAGAAAAAGTAATGAAGTCTTTTTCCTCAAGTTGATTTATGTGAAGCCAATTTTTAATTAAGCATCTCCTCATGCTTCTCCTCACATATTTTTCTTTTCTTTCTCTTTTTCTTTTCTTTTCTTTAAAATCATTTTCAATCCTTTCTCTTTTTTTTTATATATTTTTTTTTCTTTTTTATGTGAGAATTATTATATCTAGATAGTCTTTAATAATTTAGAACTTCACTATCCTCTTCTTAAAGTTAAAACTTCATACCTTCTTTCACTTTATAAATTCATCTTAGCTTTGAAGATTTTTCATAAAGTTTCATTCTTTTCTTTTTGTGTGAAATTCTAAGATTCCTAATACTTCAAAAATACAATTTTCTTTAGTTTAAATAGAAAAAACATAGTTTTATCTTTCATATTAATTATCTTAACTCTAGAATTGACCTTCATTATTAAAGATTTTTGCTTAAATTTATCATAATATTTTCAAATAAAAAAATATTTATTTAAAGTTAAACTTCGATATCCAAGGTTATGTTAAATTAATTTTAAAAATTTGGTTAATTGAGGATAAATAAAATTTAGTTTGCTTCTTTTAAAGAAAATTTTCTTTTCCTCAAACTTAAGTTTTTAAATAATAAGTAAAATATGTATTACAAAAGTTTGTAGGTGAGAAAAAAGTAAATGCATACAAATAAAACTATCTTGCAGAGGATTCTGAATATGAAACTTGGCTATGACACATTGCATGTACTAATTTAAAAAGTACATACTTTATTGCATTAAATGAAACATAATATATCAAAGAATTCGCTAGGAAAAGTAAATTAAAAACATAAATAGTAAATTAAAGCAACTAACAATGCTGAAATAAAAATCTTCAATTTACAGCTACATATACAAACAAGTTCAATAGCTCCACAAACCCAACACAAATTGTCCAACTTATACCATCAACAATAAAACAAAACAAACAACAACAACAAATAAAAAAAAACAAACCCAATAAATTTCACTAATCATCTTGCTCTTCTTCTTCTTCTTCTTCCTATTCTTCTTCTTGCACATAAGGCATGAAGTTGGGGCATGTAGGAAACTTTATAGTATGATTACCCCTCAGAAATCTAACCATTGCCTCTTCATATGCATTGTCATGTTGTACTCTTCTCATTTGATAATCATCATTGTGAGCATTTCTTGATTCCAAATCATCTATTATGTTCTGCATTGCTATGAGATATGATTGTTGAATCATTAACTGTTTCATAATATTTTCAAGTGAAACAGAACCGGACGCAGATGATCTACAGCTGATGTGGAGGGTTTATCACTACTTCCACTTCTAGATCCAACAAATGATTCAAATTTAAGCATAGTCGGTTTTTCAATGGGTTTCAGTGGTTGCAACATTTCTTCATTTCTATCAAATTCTACTCTTGATTGTTCACATAAAGTGAAAATCAAGGCAGGATATCCCAAACCACTAGTTGTCCCACTTCTAGCAATGCTATGAGCATTATGCACAATAAGAGCACCAATATCAACAACTTTCATTTGTTGAAGACAAAAATTTAGTACTACTCTTTCCTTAGTTACTTCACTCACGTGATTAGTTGGAACCAATTTTACAGAAATAAAGTAATGACATGCTTTAGATTGAACATTTAACATGGAAGTGGAGAAATTAACTTTGTGATTATTCTTAATCTTCCATTCTCCCCTTCCATCAGTAAGGTAAGCAATTAATTCATAAAGTGATGAATCAGAAATCACAAAAGCAACGTACTCACAATGAAATTCATTTTGCAACACATAAAATGCATTTATTCTTTCTCAAGTAAATTCAACATGCTTACCTCAAACATAAATGTGCTCGTCAGTAGTCACCCGTAGATTGGCATAAAACCCTCAAATCATAGGAACAATGACTACTGCGGTGAAGTAGCTAAAGGTTTCCCACTTCCGAGCAATTATCAACCTTTCAATTTGTCCTCCCGTGTTTGAAAATGCACGTTCCTAAATCAATTTTTTGGTCCCCATCATAGAATTACAATTATACTGAGCCTTCAAATTTATGAATCGCCTCGCATAAAAATTTTCTGAAGGCTTTCCTCTCTTTACTCTTGGAGCCATATAATTTCTAAATAAATTTACATAAAATCTAAATAAATTCAAAATATCATAAATCAAACTCCAAAAGTAAGAATAATTGGTAAAAAACTTTTCACAATTGGTTCTCTTTAAAATTCTTCAATAAAAACTCAAATTTTTGGATTTCCATAACGTAGGAAAAAACCAAAAGGAAAAAAAAAAAAATTCTAAGTGAAGATCTGACCAAGGTAAGATAGAATCCAAGACTTCTTAGCCTTCAAATCTCCTCAAATCCACCAAATGGCAAGCCCTAAGTCGAGTTTCAGCCTTAATTTAGAGGTAGGAGACAACTCAAACAGTAAAAATGAGGTTTTATAGGGGTTTTTCATGGTTTTAACTAATTCTGGGCCTTTTTGGGAAATTGGCGCCTAGGGTGCCAAATTTGGCGCCAACACCAAATTTTTTTCAGATTTCAGTTTTCTTTTTACTGCATACCACACCACTTTAACCTCCAAATGATTTAATTAAACACTTATATTCATAATTAAATAATTTTCTAAAACAAATTTCTACAAACAACACAAAACTCACATATATATATAATCCAAACGATTACAACAAACATTTTTCAAGCCAACACATCTAATTCAGCGTTGAAATCAAGCCAATAAACCAACGTTGAAGCCTAAATATTAAACATTTAACAAATAACACATATAAGATTTTGCAATAAAAGTAAATGAAATCCAACTTAAACACATAACACACATATGTAATTATAACTATGAATTCCATACTAAAATGAGTTCAAACATCTTCTTCACTTTCGTCTTCTTGAGTATTTCCCATGGATTGGTAGTGAACGTATAAGTTGTAAAAAGGTCGGCGAGGAAATTTTTCTGTTGAATCTTCTTCAATCTAAGCATTTTTCTTGAACATACGCACCATACCTTCTTCAATACGCTTGGTATGTTCAAATTGTTCCTTCATCCTCCAATCCAAATGGTCAAAGATATTAGAAATATTTCTAATCGAATTCATAATATTTTGTACCTCTTTCTCCAACTTCTTGATCCTTTTCAAAATATCATGTGAACTATAAGGAAAGTGGGGCTGAATAGGTGATGAATTTTGAGATGATTGATCCAAAAGAATATTCATATTGTTCTCCTCCCCATTTCTGATGCAGTTGCAACAAACTTCTAGGTCCATGAGTTTTCGAGGGAGAAGCACTTTTTCCCAACTTTCATAAGATACTTGTGACTGACTGCATAGAAGGAATATGGTAGAAGGATGTCCCAACCCATAAGTTGATCCGTTGATAATCAAACCTAAAAAAGATTTTAAAATTAAAACAACCACATCAATAGGTCTTCCAGTTTGAATACAATAATTCAAAATTGCACTTTCCTTCGTCACTTTACTGATTTTCATTATAGGTAGTAGTTTTGATGCAATAAAGGGATTTCATGCCTTTGATACAAGATTCAATAATGATGAAGAAAAACTTACATGTCCATTATCTCTTATCTCCCAATTTACATATTCATCAGTAAGGAATCGATAGAGTTCAACCATGTTGTCTCTCGAGGGACAAAATTTGCATAGTAACAAATATGAATGCTCTCAATCATGAACAAGTTGTTTATTCTTGAAGGAGTAAATGGTACCCACCTACCTCGAACATAGACGGCTCCTTGGTTAATTTCATGAAGATTAGCATAACATTCTTTCACCATAGAAAATACTACCGCAACAGTGGTATAGCAAAGTACTTCCTAGTATCTCTATGCAATAATCTCCTCCACTCAAGTATTTGATTTGTTGAATCCTCGATTCACGAAGTCTCTCTCCTTGATTAATCTCTTCTTCCTTGATCATATAACTTCTGCGCATCAGAACGGATAAACTTCCTCCTGTTGAAAATTCCAAATCTAGTGGTTTTTTTAGAGTGAGTAGCCATAGGATTTGAAAAATGATGAGTCTCCATTCATTTTTCACTCTTAAATAACTTTAAATTTTGGTTTTTGAGAACCGCCCAAAATTGCCCAAAATCACCTTTAGAATCATCCTTTTTCGTTCTCTGTAAAATCCGCACTTCTGGCGCTGAATTTCGGTGCTTCTGGCGCTAGCTTTATGGAAATGGCACCTCAAGCACCAAATCTGGCTCCTCTGGCGCTAGTTCAAATTTTTGCACTGTTTCGTTTTAAATCCAAATGGTAAATAAAGATGTTTTAAAATATGTTCTCAATATGTAGGTCTCTCAAATACATGAAATTCATAAAGAATATATATATATATATATATATATATATATATATATATTAATAAACGCCCAAGGGCTAATTTTATTGAAATTGAAAAACTACATAGAGGTTGTATGAGATGACCCAAAAAAAGGTGCCCCACCCATACGATATATTAAATACTAGCATCCTAAAAGAATGAAACATAGATAAAACACAAAAAACAAAACTTGCAGGAAATAAGTTGCGAGGCACAAGCCAGCTTGGTCTTGCCTCTGCCTCTGGTTCTAAGATCGGAGATAGCTAACAAATTATTGAGTGTTGTTTTATTACCTGAAGTTGCTAGATTATCATCCATTAAGTTCCCAAGCTGGGGTGTGCCTCCATTCTTCTTTTTCTTTCTAGATGTGTAAACTTTTCATTCCTCATCTGAGGACTAGCTCATTTGATCGGTGTGGTCAACAGATTGTTGGGCATGTAGGAGAGAATGAGCCCTCAGCTCCTGACTAGGAGTAATTAGGGGTGTAAACGAACCGAACACGAACGAACAGAGCTTGTGTTTGCGTTCGGTTCGTTTGAAATTTAGTTTGTTTGAAATAAGCTCGTGTTTGAAATTGTTCGTGAAGTTACTGTTCGTGTTCGTTTCTTAACGAACGAGTCGAAAACGAGCCGAACACGAGCTATTCGCGAACAACAAGCCAGTTTGACATCCCTAATATTAATATATAAAAATTAATTATATAACTTATATTATATAAATATAATATATATATATATATATATCAGCATATTACTAATATAGTATATTAATATACTATTATTATTATTTTACTATATATTATAATTTATAAAATTTAATTTTTTATATATAATTATTTTAAATTATTTTATATTTCGAACAATAACGATTCGAACACGAACGAATGCATCACTGTTCGTGTTTGGTTCATTTAACTAACCGAACGAAAAAAATTTGTTCATGTTCGTCTCGTCTACTTATTGAACAAATCAAATACAAACTCATTGACGAACCGAACACGAACTGTTCGCGAACAACGAGCTTTTTTGACAGCCCTAGGAGTAATAACATTCTAATTTTGAAGCGATGGTAAGCATGTCTCTTCAACACATGAAGCATCGTAAGATGTGGAGCTTCAATACTATGCTGATTATCAGACCCAAGTAAACCACCTGCCAATATATCAGTCGGAAGAATAGAGCGAGTATTGTCTCTGGTAGTGGGAGGAGGAGGTGACATCGTGTCAATCGGAGCTTTAATAGTTTTTGGAATGCACTCAGGAGCGAAGGAGGGATAGGTATGAGGTAGAGCAGATCCAAAAGCGTTTTTACTTGAAGGTTTTAAATTTGGGTGCAACTGATAACATTTAGAAGGAGAATGTCCAAACATACGATAGTGGGTACAATAAAGTGGTATCTATTCAAGTTCTGCTTGCTGTCACAAACCCTGGTATTGTGTGTCAATCCATATTTCTCCCAAAAAATGTAAAGTAATATCCCTTTCTATCAAAATTCTGGCTTCTGAAGGCTAAGTTAGATTCACTGTAGGCTTGGCAGTTTTGAGGGGTTTACCATATACCATCGCTAAAGCAAAGAGAAGCTCTTGATAAAAAACGTGTATCTTCAAACCTTAGAGATGCAACCAAATAAGAATTGTAGGAGATTCAGTACGAGGGTCAAAATCCACCGTTCATTTTAAAACCTTCATCACCTTGTTTTCTATTTGAAGAAGTCTTCTAGCAAACAAATGGGTGTATTCTTCATCATTTGATAATTGAATAAGAATGTGGCGACCATCCAATTTATCGATCATTCAACTCCCTTTCAGCTTCATTTGCTCAAATTCCTTTCGAATTAGTTCAATTTTAGGGTTTCCATAAAGAAACTTACCTATTAAGAACATTCGGCAGGGCGCAGCTAGGGTGGAGATCTTTGCCTCAGTGAGAAAGATTGTAGGTTTGTCGTTTTTACGGGAAGCTTTTTTTATAAATTTGGTTTCAATGCCAAGAGAAAAATTTTCATGGTATTGTTGCAGAAACATATTAGAAAGAGGGGCGGAGACGGGGTTATCGCTGGCGAGGGTGGCGGCGTAGGAACACCCTGATGCCATTTCTATCGATAAGCACAGACGCAGACGTTGTCGATCGGCACAAGCAGCGCATGTCGTGGTTTCATTGCAGGGTGCAAAGCAGCGCGAAGGAGGAAAGCCTTGCATTGTTCAGCGTGAAGGAACGACTATCATGGACAAGCGAGCGAGTGAGCGAGTGTCAGTGGAGGCCTGCGAACTCTAGCGAGCGGTGATGCGGGACGACGCAACAGGTCGTGTCTTCTCTATCACAATCAACGCCACCAAAGCACAAACACGTGAGAGTGGAGATCGGGGCAGTAGTGACGATCGAAATGCTAGGGTTCGCTATGGGGCAGAACCCTAACAGAGCGGCAGGACAACGACATAGCTTTTCATATATATATATATATATATATATATATATATATATATATATATATATATATATATATATATATATATATATATATATATATATATATATATATATATATATATATATATATATATAATACTACTTATAAAAATAGATAAGCAACAAAAACAGAGATAAATATAGGTTGCCTCCCATAAAATGCTTGGTTTAATGTCGTTAGTCTGACATTCCCAATCTTTACTCTAGGTGACTCAACATTATAGTCTCTTTAAATTGACCATCAAAATATCATTTCAGCCTGTGTCCATTCACTTTAGATATCTTTCTAGTCTTGGGATCTTCAATATTAACAACTCCATAGGGATAAACTTTTACAATTGTGAATGGCTCTGTCCACCTAGACTTCAATTTTTCAGGAAATAATTTCAATCTTGTATTGTATAATAAAACTTCCTATCCAGGCTCAAATTTTTTTTATTATCTTCCGATCATGTCATTCTTTAATTTTCTCTTTATATATCCTAACATTATCATGAGATTCATTCTTAATTTATTCAAGCTCATTTAGTTGCAATAATTTTTTCTCACTAGCATCTTTTAAATTAAAATTAAACTCCTTAATAGTCCAATAAGCTTTATGCTCCAATTCTTCTTGTAAGTGATAAGTTTTCCCAAAAATTAATCTATATTGGGACACATCTATGGGCGTCTTATTAGTTGTTTCCCAAAAATTAATCTTTATTGGGACACTTCTATGGGTGTCTTATTAGCTATTTTATAAGCACATAATGCAGTATCAAATCTAGCATACCAATCCATTTTATTGGGATTTACAGTTTTCTCCAAAATTCATTTAATCTCAGAATTAGATACTTCTGCTAGACCACTATAAACAGTTACAATCCTATGTATAATATCATATTTTTTCACTGAATTTTCAATTCATTTATTTCAAAAATGAGATCTTCCGTCAGTAATGATTATTCTCAGCATTCTATATCTTGTAAAAATATTTTTGATTAAAAATTTTGAAGCGCTCCGAGCATCACAACGGGGTAAAGCTATTTTCTCAATCTACTTTGATACATAGTCCACTGCAATTAATATATATATTTTCAAATGAATGTATAAATGGTCCCGTAAAATCTAATCCCCAAATATCAAATATTTCAACTTCCAAAGTAAAATTTAGGGGCATTTCTTTTTTTTTTAAATAATGTCTACTCGCTGACATTGATCACAAGTTTTTATATATTTATTAACATTTTTAAAAAGATTAGGCCAATAAAATTCATATTGTAATATTTTTTGAACTTTTTTATCAATTCCAAAATGACCCTCAAATTCTGTATCATGGCATTTTTGGATAATTTCTTCAATTTCTTTATAAGGCGCACATCTCCGCACAACTAAATCTTTGCCTTGTTGTACAAATATGGGTCATCCCAAAAGTAAAATTTTCCATCATTAATATTTTTTTCTCTTGATGCTTTGTCAAACCATATGGTAAAATATGATCCCGAAAATTATAGTTGTGTAAAATTAATGAAGATGACTTCGCTTTGCATCGATACCAAAAACTTGGTTCGTTATTATTAATAAGAAATTGAAGCAATTTATGTTGGGATTCTACGCAAGTATACCTATCGTTATCAAGTAATATAGAACTTTTTGTTTAAGCCCCAAATATTGATCCCACGGGGAATATTTAAATTTGAGATGATAATTTAAATTATGAATTTCACAATAATAAAGAAATTCTACTATACTAATTTCAAATGTTTAAGATGCTATCAGAACTAAATTATCAAGTACTAACAACACTGTAAAGTAAAGTAAAACTATAGCTACTAAATTATTTTTCTGTGATGAATTTATCAAATATGAGAAAGCATCTTTACCACTACATTGAGTTTTTGGTTAAATGAGAGGATAAATGGTTTGAATTTTTTTTTTACCAAATATGAACAATTTTAATTCTTTACCCTTATTCAAGTGTTATAGAGAATTGTTGGTTAATCTTAGGTTTAGT
Organism: Phalaenopsis aphrodite; assembly: GCA_003013225.1. Lineage (NCBI taxonomy): Eukaryota > Viridiplantae > Streptophyta > Magnoliopsida > Asparagales > Orchidaceae > Phalaenopsis > Phalaenopsis aphrodite. The sequence continues at coordinate 1,040,200 of NEWO01000094.1, forward strand.
TCTAAATCCGTGGTTAGGCTAGGAGGATACTAGCTCTCACTCCACAGCTCCCACTTCCCTTCCCATGAAGCTAACTCTCGCTTTAGTTCTTAAACATTAAGACCAAATTGGGGATTTTTGTCTGTCACCCTAAAATCTCTAATTCTTCACCCAATAATACATATTTCCCTATTTATTTGCACCCAATTCCATGAATGAAATACTTCTTCATAGAATTGAATGTGATTCTCACTTTGTTGTAAAACTCATACTGCATTTCCCAAATCATATATTTCACAACATATTTTAACATTTCATTTGGTGAGATCAAAAAGTAAATTAAGAACAGGGTGAAAAAATCATCACAATTTATTTTATATTTTAAAATTGTCACATCCAAATTATCTCTTCATTTCACTATATCTTAGAGTAGGGAGAAAGACAAAGAAAACTACTCAGACCTCATGAGAAAGATACAACACAATACAAATTTCATAAATAAAAGAAAGTTTATACAACAATAATAAACAAACACCACTTATCTATAGATCTTTCTCAAAGAAAATCCCTTGTAGCCTCTCTTGAACTCTTTCTATCTTTAGAAGACTCTTGATTTTCTCTTTAAATATGTATAGATGAAAAAATCTCTCACTTCTCTTCCTCTCTTAACAACTCTTAGGAGAAAATCACACATAGACTCACCACACTAAACAATAGAACGCTCAAGTAAACTCAATTACACTCTAGCCCCCTCTAACTACTACTTTTTCTGAGCATTTTTTTGCTCTAAACAAAGCATAATGTTGGTTTTCTAAGAGGTGCCTTCAATAACTCTTCAAAAAGCATCTAAATTGATCAAATCTTCTAGAATTTTGCCCAGCACCGACCTTGACACGATGACGCCGTCGGCGCCCTTGGCCCGAATTTAATTCTGTGCTCTCTGTCAAATGGTGTCGTTGGTGCCCACAATATTTTGGACTCTTGTTTCATGCTGGCACCGTCGACACTGAGTATTTTTTTTCCAAAACACCATTTTGACTCCAAATTCCATCTTTTTTGCTTTCTTTTTGTTTTAAGTCCTAAAAATCATCAACCTACAACAAAACATAAAAAATACCTTCTTCTAAAGCACAATATCACAAAAAATAAGTATAAAATATAGGTCTAAAAATGCATGTATTTTTGGTGGATCAAAATCCCCCAAACTTAAATGTTACTTGTCCTTAAGTAACTCTTTGACTACATAAAAATATGTCTTATGATAAAGAGTTTTAACTTCTAGATTTATATATTTTGGTTTACTAAATATAATAGTATAACTTAAGAAAAATTTAAAATAACTCAACTTAATACAAAAGGTATAAGAATATCTAGCAGTCAAGTTTAAGATTTATAATTATGTATTCTTTTCAAAGAAAATTGCAAATTGTCATATTAAAGCCACTTAGAATATCCATATGAAAAAAAAACTTCATAAAA